>JAJPUD010005813.1:51601-88610 GCA_023553655.1 Myrmecobius fasciatus
TACCACTACACACCTGTCAGATTGGCTAAAATGACAGGAAAAGATAAAGATGAATGTTGGAGGGGATGTGGGAAAACTGGGACACTGATACATTGTTAGTGGAACTGTGAACGGATCCAACTATTCTGGAGAGCAATTTGGAGCTATGCTCAAAAAGTTATCAAACTATGCATGCCCTTTGACCCAGCAGTGTTTCTATTGGGCCTGTATCCCAAAGAGATCTTAGAGGAGGGAAAGGGACTCACATGTGCAAGAATGTTTGGGGCAGCCCTTTTTGTAGTGGCTAGAAACTGGAAACTGAATGGATGCCCATCAATTGGAGAGTGGCTGAATAAACTATGGTATATGAATGTTATGGAATATTATTGCTCTGTAAGAAACTATTATTGCAGGACGATTTCAGAGAGGCCTGGAGAGACTTGCATGAACTGATGCTGAGTGAAACGAGCAGAACCAGGAGATCATTATACACAGCAACAACAATATTACATGATGATCAGTTCTGATGGACATGGCTCTCTGCAACAAAGAATTGTCTCAAACCAGTTCCAATTGTTCACTGAAGAAAACCATATACACCCAGAGAGAGGGATATGAAATATGGACCACAACATAACATTTTCATGCTCTCTGTTTAGGTTTGCTTGCATTGTGTTTCTCTGATTTTCTTTTTTTTCTTGTAGATAGGATTTTTCTTGCATAACTTGTCAAGTATTTCAACATCATTAACATGTAATGGACTTCCTGCCATCTAGGGAGGGGAGGGGACTGAGGGTAAAAGTTGTAATGGAAAGCTTTGTAAATATCAATGCTGGGGAACTACCCATACATATGTTATACAAATAAAAAGCTTTGATTAAAAAAAGAAAGAAAGAAATGAGGCCTTTATCAGAACCCTTAAATTTAAAAATGATTTCTCAGTTTATTGCTTCTCTCCTACTCTTGTCTGCATTAGTTTTGTTTGTACAAAAACTTTTTAACTTAATATAATCAAAATTATATATCTGGTGTTAAATTAAGAGTTCCAGTTCTTCTTTGGACATAAATCCCTTCCTTTTCCACAGATCTGAGAGGTAAACAATTCTGTGTTCCTATAATTTTCTTATAATATCATTCTTTATGTCTAAATCATGAACCCATTTAGATTTTATTTTGGTATGTGGTGTTAGGTATGGGTCAAGCCCTAATTTCTTCCACACTAGTTTCCAATTTTCCCATAGTTTTTGTCGAATAGTGAGTACTTATCCCAGAAGCTGGGGTCTTTGGGTTTATCAAACATTAGAATGCTGTAATTATTGCCTAGTTTGTCCTGTGATCCTATCCCATTCCACTGATTGACTTCTTTATTTCTTAGCCAGTACCAAATGGTTTTGATGACCTCTGCTTTATAATATAGTTTTAGATCAGGCACAGCTAGGCCACCCTCATCTTGCTGATGGTTTAAAATAGATTCTACTGATCATTTTAAGGAAAACTCCATTTATTCCTATACTCTGTAGTGTTTTTAATAGGAATGGTTGTTGGATTTTGTGAAATGCTTTTGTCTGCATCTATTGAGATAATCATATGATTTTTGTTAGTTTGGTTATTGATATTGTCAATTATGCTAATAGTTTTCCTAATATTGAACCAACCCTGCATTCCTTTTTTAAATCCTACTTGGTCATGTTTTATTATCCTGGATATCACTTGCTGTAATCTCTTTGCCAATATTTTATTTAAGATTTTTGCATCAATATTAATTAGGGAAATTGATGACCTCCATCTATCATTAAGGTCTAAACTGGGCACAGGTAATTCAGTGGATAGAATAGGGCCTGGGATCGGAAAACCTGAGTTCAAATTCAGCCTTAGGCATTTACTAGTGCCATGATACCAGGCAAGTTCCTCAACTCTGTTTGCTTCAGTTTTCTTATATGTAAAGTGAACTGGAAGGATAAAACGTAAACCACTTTAGTGTCATTGCCAAGAAAATTCCAAATGACATAAGGACTCTTAATGACTGGGAAGAACTAGGAACAACATCAACAAACAGGGCATACCTTCACCTATGGAAAATTCAGAAAGAAATAGTATGACATAGCACATAAGGACCTGTCTTACAAAAACTTGGGGTCAAAAACACCTTAACCATATTTCTGCTTTGGCCGGAAACCCTGGGGATCTTATGCTCCCAGACTGATTGATTTAATTTTTTTTTAATTAAGTGAAAGTGATTTTTTTTGCCTCAATGGGTACATAGCTTTCATTACTGAATGAGTGCGACCTCAGTCAAACTGAAACATTTTGAAGACCTTTGTCTTGCCACTGAACTCAGATGGCTCTGGAGGGGAAAGTGAGTCAAGTGACCTTGCACAGTTCTCCCTCACTTAAATCCAATTCACTTAAATGTCATGGCATCACCTCCCTAATGTCACGATCTTCTTTCAGAACAAAGGACAAACAACTATATACAGTTGATATTTCATTACCCATAAGAAATTTTCTAAAATTATAATTTGCAGGAAAACTAACATTCTGCACATTTATTTGAAACTCATTATGCCATGAGATTCAGGAATAAATAAAATAATAAATTATACTATAATTCAAATTTTGAAGGTGGATAAATTATATATATTCATTTACTGTAGTCATAGAATCATGTTCTTGTTCAATCATTTCACTCATGTTTGACTCCTTAGCATCCCATTTCCTTGGCAAAAATATTAAGTGGTTAGCCATTTCCTTCTTCAGCTCATTTTACAAATAAGAAAACTGAGGTAAACTGGGTTAAGTGATTTGCCCAGGATCACATAGCTAATAAGTGTCAGAGGGCTGATTGGAACTCAAGTCTTCCTGACAAGTCCCAGCACTAAATTTATCAGAGCTGGAAGAGACCACATAGTTTTCTTTATCTTTTCATTTTACCATTATATTTCTGAAATCAATGCCTTGCTCTTCAGTTTGCAGATTTTTAAGTCGTGGAACCTTTAAATTATGACATCATGAACCATTTCCAAGGTGAAACTTGCTGATTTATTTTTTAGGCTACATATATATATATATATATACATAATTTAGTATATATTAAGGTGTTTAGCACTCCTATAGGCATTAAAATAACAGCTGAAACACAAAACTGCATCAACTTTGTTCTTTTAAAGAAAAATAATGGGTCTATGTATCATTTTCTTTCTTTTGTCCCATGTTGGAAACTAAGTTGCTGTAGCTACTCTTATGATTTAACAGAGAGTGAGAATATTTGGATCCATGTATATTCATATAATTCCTATTGGGAGGAGGGACTCACATCTAATATTGTCATATCATTTCACAGAGGATATATTTAAGGAGATAAAGCTTCCATTTACCTTGCTGCAACTGATGCCATTTTCATATTTTATTTCAGCCATTTCCAAGAGAGCTGGAGTTTATAAATAGGTTCTATTGCCATCTCTCATATTTCTGAATTAAGGGAGAATAACGGTGAAGAGTTTTTATGAACCTAACAAATCTGTATCATTAGTTCATAAATTTACCTCTTTTATACTGATAATATAAATTTAAATCAAAGCTATATTGAAAGACTTGTCTTTCCAAAGCAGAAAAAGTTACCATGAGAAAACACTTACAAAACAGAAATCACTGATGAATTTTAATAGATTTATATTGGTTCATTCTGAAACTAATGAAGTCTGCAAATATGGAGAATGATGCCTTCCCTGTAGTGATCAGGAGTGGCTGGTAGGAATTAAATTTGATTGCCAGGAAAAGAGGGCACTTAGAATGAAACTAAATGAAGTTTGTTTGGAGTAAATCATTGGAAGTTAAGCTGAATTTAGTAGATAATACAATAATATTTTGAATATATATTCTTTTTAAAATATACCTGTGAGGCATCCATGGGGGAAATCAGCAGAAAAAAAATTGTAAGCATATTTAAAAATTAAAACATATTTAAAAGCAGATCTGAATATATTTACAATTCCTTCATTTGGCAATTAAGACTTCCCAATTTGTCTCCAACCTACCTTTTGAGCTTTATATTGCTCCTTGTCACATATTCAGTGGTCCAACCACAGTGGATTTCTTGCTTTTCCTCATTCATAACCCTTCAATTCTCATCTCTGAGCCTGAAAATGGATTGTTTATCCTACATGGAATATACCCTTTTTTTCACTACCACTTCTAAAAATTCCTAATGTTCTTCAAAAATCAACTTAAATGTCAACCTTTCCTGAACCCTTAGTTATAAATGCCTTCCCCTCACTAAAATAAACGTGTTTATAAATTCATTTTGCATACTATTTTTATATGCTTATGTATGCAAAACAGCTAGATAGTATTGTGGACAGAGTCAGGCCTGGAGTAAACTCATCTTTCTTAGTTCAAATTGACTTGAGATACTACTTGTGTGACCATAGGCAAGTCACTTAACTCTCAATTTTCTCATCTGGAAAATAAAATGGAAAAGGAAATGGCAAACCACTCCAGTATCTTTACCAAGAAAATTCCAAAGTGGTCATGAAGAACTGGATATGACTAAATAACTGAAATATATGCATGCATTTTAGCTCCCAGTAGGATGTAAACTCTTTGAGAAAGGAACTATTTCTTTTTTTATTTTTGTATTCCCAGTGCCTGGCACCTACTAAAAAGTAATAAATCCAAGTTAATTGCTTTATATTTGTATTTCCTGATTTTATATTTATATTTGCTGAGGGGTGGGGCAAAGATATAAGCATTTATTAAATACCTTCTTCATGCCAGGCACTGTGTTAAGCACTTTAAAAATATTTTTCATTTCACCTTCACAACAACCCTGAGGTAGGTGCTTTTTTAATCCCCATTTACAGCTGAGAAAAAGTAGGCAGAAAGGTTACATGACTGCCCAGGATCACACAATTGTTAAGTTTCTGAGGCTACATTTGAATTCGGGTCTTCCTGATTCCAAGCTCCCTGCTTTCTGCACTTTGTCACAAGTTGCCTCCTGAACTGAATAAAATCTCAGATCCACAGCCTGAAAAAACTCTAGGAAATCTTTTTTGCCCTCCAAAAGGTTATAAGGGGCTCCCTGAAATCTTTCACCCTAACACAAATTCTCGAGTTTCTCTCCTCCAAGATGAACCTCAGAGAAGCATCCTAACGAGAATCAAGTACCTCCAGTCAGGAAAAGCTTGCCTAGAAGCTATGTCTTGTGAGTTTAAAATTTATTCCAATATTGCAACCCCTACCAAATAGTAAAATGTAGGCAAGTTATTCAACATAATTCATGAACAGCTCCAGTCTTCAGTGCAATGCAATATAGTGCAGTTCAATTCCATTTTTTTTTTTGCTTTTTGCTGAGGCAATTGAGGTTAAGTGACTTGCCCAGGGTCACACAGCTAGGGAATGTTAAGTGTCTGAGATCAGTTTTGAACTCAGGTCCTCCTGACTTCAGGGCTGGTGCTCTATCCACTGCACCACCTAGCTGCCCCCAATTCCATTTTCTTTCACAAACATTTAATGAATGCTTACTTTGGAAACTGTGCCCTGCTCAGTGTTGGTTCAAGAACAGACAGAAAGAATACTAATCAATCAAAAATTTACTGAGCACCTACTGTATATCATATACAATGTTAGATTCAGGGGATGCAAATACAAGGAATGAAACTACTACTGTTCTTAAGAAGCCAACATTCTAACAAATTATGTGTTGGCCATGTTGTAGAAAATAGTTCTATTATTAGGTATGGGTTAAATCAGGTAGGTGGTGCTGTGGATAGAGTGCCAGCTCTGGAGTCAGGACCACCTAAATTCAAATACAACTTCAGACACGTATTAGATATGTGACTCTGGGCAAGTCACTTAATCTCATTTATCTCAGTTTCCTCAAATGTAAAATGATCTGGAGAATGAAATAGAAAGCCACTTCAGCATCTTTGTCAGAAAAGAAACCCACAAACAAACCCATAGACAAAGTCATGAGGTCATATAGAGTAAGACACAATTTGATAACAGCAACCAAATCAGCTGGCCCTTGCAATCTGAAGTACTTTGATTCCTTTCTTTTCTGTGAAATCACCATCCTTTCCCTAAAGGTTATAAAATCTAGTAAGGAGGATAAGCATTTAAATTGAATCCATGATTTCACTAACATTTCTACTCTTTTCACCCCTGCAGATTGCAAACTTTCCGTGCCTTCTAACCTTGTGCAGCTCTAGAGGATAACATTTAATAAATCCTCCAAAGAGATTTGTATACATTCCTCTAAGACGTATAGATATGGGAGGGGTTTCTACATTATCATCTTATGCTTCAGTCATTTTCAGTTGCATGTGATTCTTCATGTCCCTATTTTGGGATCTTCTTGGCAAACTACTGGACTGGTTTGCCATTTCCTTCTCCAACTCATTTTATAGATGAGGAAACTGAGGTAGACAGGTTAAAGTGATTTGCCCAGGGTCATCAGCTCATGTGTCTAAAGTCATGTGTCTGATTGAAGTTTGAACTCAGGAAGATGTCTTTCTGACTCCTGGCTTTGTACTTTGTCTACTGCACTTCATAGCTGCTGCTTATATGTACATAATCATATAGATGCTACAAGAGATAATAATAATCTACATGTGTATTACATTTTATCATATATAAATGTGCTTTACTTAAACTGTCTCATTTGATGTGCACCACAATTCTATGAGGCAGAGATTTTATCCCTGTTGTAGAGAGGTCTGAGGAGGGATTTGGATTATATCAACTAAATCAAGCCATCTGTTCTAAACCATACTCCCTAGAGAAGAAGGGGAAGAGTTGAAACAGAATTATAGGAGAACTTTAAGCAAGTAAAGATGACCTATTTTTGGGAGATGACCCAAAAATTTTGGTCAAGAATCCATATTGAATGTATATATATTGATTAGAAAATCATTTATCTCAGAGTAATATTGAAACAAAATAATTATCATTAGAAAAAGTCCTTAGAGTTTATGGGCATTTTTTCCTGTGCACTTCATTAAGACAACCCTCTTTTTTTTTTTTTTTTGCTTTTTGCTGAGGCAATTGAGGTCAAGTGACTTGTCCAGGGTCACACAGCTAGGGAATGTTAAGTGTCTGAGATCAGTTTTGAACTCAGGTCCTCCTGACTTCAGGGCTGGTGCTCTATCCACTGTGCCACCTAGCTGCCCCAGTTTTTTCATCTTTAAATGAGCTGGAGAAGGAAATGGCAAACCACTCCAGTATCTTTGTCAGCTAAACCCCAAATGTGGTCATAAAGAGTCAGACATAATTGAAATTACAAAGAAGGCTGAACTTTGAATTATAAGATCTGGGTTCAAATCAAATTCTTCTTTCAACACTCACTGGTGGTTTTGTTATAGACTTGCAATTTAACTTCTCAAAAACTCAATTTCCTTGAAGCCATTTCTAGTCATATAAAATATGCTCTAAATAACTGTTGAACAGAGAAATGCAACTTAACACAACTCTGAGGTACTACTACATACCTTTTATACTGGCTAAAATGACAAGAAAAGAAAATGATAAATGTTAGAGAGGATGTGGAAAAACTGAGACACTAATGCATTGTTGCTCGGTTGTGAAATGATCCAACCATTATGGAGAGCAATTTGAAACTCTGCCCAAAGGGTTATTAAATTGTGTGTGCCTTTGATCCAGCAGTGTCTCTACTGGATCTGTATTCAAAAAAGATCATAAAAGAGGGAAAAGGATCCACATGGGCAAAAAATTTGTAGAAGCTCTTTTTGTAGTGGCAAAGAATTGGAAACTGAGTGGATGCCCTTCAGTTGAGGAATGGCTGAATAAATTATTGTACATGAATGTAATGGAATATTATCGTTCTATAAGAAATTATGAGCAGGCTAATTTCAGAAAAACCAGGAAAGACATACATGAGCTGATAGTGAATGAGGTAAGCAGGATCAGGAGAATACTACACAGTAATAGCAAAATTATGTGATAATCAATTGTGATAGACTTAAAGCTCTTCTCAGAAATACAGAGATCCAAGACAATTCCAACAGATTTAAGATGGAAAATGCCATCTACATCCAGAGAGAGATCTATGGAGACTGAATATGGATCAAAGCATAATAGTTTCACCTTTTTTGTTGTTGTTTGCTTGGGTTTTTTTCTTTTTCATATTTTTCCCCACTTTGATCTGATTTTTCTTGCTCAGCATGATGAATATAGAAATATGTTTAGAATTATTGCACATGTTTAACCTAAATAGGATTGCTTGCTAACTTGAGGTAGAAGAAAAAGGGGAAGAGGAAGAAAATTTGAAGACAAGATTTTGCAAAGGTGAATATTGAAAACTCTCTTTGTATGGATTTGGAAAAATTAAATAATATTTTTAAAAATCTATATTTTCTCTTTTGTAAAATATGGATAATAAAATTAGTCCTTTCTTATTCATAGAAATTTTGAAAGGAACCTATTCTTTGTGCCTTTAACTGTTGCATGAGTTTGAGTTGTCATTTGCATATATCAGTTCTAGTATGCTTTTTGAGATGGGTCTCAATACTTTAGATATACATTGGGTTTATATTCACTTTTTTTCACAATGTAGAAAACAAGTTGTTGTTGTTGTTGTTTTTTTAATAAAACAACTAGAGGATCTAGTTTCTGAATTCCTGACTTGCTGTGACCTTGGTAGTTTATTACTTCTCTCTCAAGCAATTAGTTTCAATAATGATACCTGTAGCTCAAAAGCTTAACCATAGAATTCATAGGGATTTTTGGTTAATATCTCATATCCAAACTATCATTTCACTTACCCCCCCTGCTGTCTTTAATTAAACACTGAAATTACATTTCTTTCTCTAAACTGAATTCAAGACAGTAATATAACAAGATTTTTCCCCTTTCCCTTCACTACACAGGATACCGACCTAATGACATTTAACATCTCAGTGCACCGATCTTGGTGGCGAGAACATGGACCAGGTTGTGTACGGAGAGTGCTGCCACCTTCGGCTCATGGAATGATGGATGACTACACTTATGTCTCTGTGACAGGCTGTGTGATTGACTTTCAGTACCTGGAGGTTATCCACAGCGCCATCCAAATACTACTTTCTGTAAGTTTTCCTTTTTTGTGATTGTTCTTTTTTGTATAGACATTCTGCTCTTGATCCTCTCTCAGATGTAGATAACACTACAGCAGAATATATGGAGAACATCTTGATTTTCATGTCTAGGAAAAAATACACAATTCAGATATAGGTATGCTTTCTGATAGGTTATATAATTTTCTTTGAACCCCTGGGCATCTAGAGATTTTGCTTTAGGATCAATTGCAATCAATTCTAACTACACCCTAATATAATGACATTCTTTTCCCCCACACTACATTAATTTATTTTTTAATAAATAATAGTTGTGTTCCACATTTTTCTCCCTTCCTTTCCCAACCCCCTTTCCTACACAAGTAATCCAATATATGCTAAACATGTACAATTCTTGTATATATATATATATACATATATATATATATATATGTATTTCTGCGTTTATCATGCTACAAAAGAAAAACCATATCAAAAGGAAAAAAGTGAGAAAAAAAGACAAAAATCAAGCAAACAACAAAAAAGGTGAAAAAATTATGCTGTCATCCACACTCAATTCTGCCAGTCCTCTTTCTGGATGAAGATGGCTCTCTCTATCACAAGTCTGTTGGAATTGACCTGAATCATCTCATTGTTGGAAAGTGCCAAGTTCATCAGAATTGATCATTGTATAGTCTTGTTATAATAATATAGTATTGTTATTGTTATAGTATTGTTATTCCTGGTTCTGCTCATTTCACTTAGCATCAGTTCATGCAAGTCTCTCCAGGTCTCTCTGAAATCATCCTGCTGGTCATTTCTTACAGAATAATAATATTCCATTACATTCATATACCATAACTTATTCAGCCATTTTCCAACTGATGGGCATCCATTCAGTTTCCAGTTTCTAGCCACTACAAAAAGGGCTGCCACAAACATTTTTGCACATGTGGGTTCTTTCCCCTTTTTTGTGATCTCTTTGGGATACATACTCAGAGATATTGCTGGATCAAAGGATAGGTACAATTTTATAGTCCTTTGGGCATAGTTCCAAATTGCTCCAGAATGGTTGGGTCATTTCACAATTTCACCAACAATGCATCATTAGTGTCCCAGTTTTCTCACATTCCTTCCAATATTTATCATTAACTTTTCCTGTCATCTTCGCCAATCTGAGAAGTGTATAGTGGTACCTCAGAGTTGTCTTAATTTGCATTTCTCTGACCAACAGTGATTTAGAGTATTTTTTCATATGACTAGAAATGGTTTTAATTTCTTTATCTGAAAATTGTCTGTTCTTATTCTTTGACTATTTATCAATTGGAGAATGGCTTGTATTCTTATAAATTTACTCTATATAATTCAGAAATGAGGCCTTTAGTAGGACTCTTAGATGTAAAGTTTTTTTCCCAGCTTTCTGCTCCCCTTTTAATCTTGTCTGCATTGATTTTATTTGCACAAAATATTTTAATTTAATATAATCAAAATAATCCATTTTGCATTTCATTATGTACTCTAGTTCTTCTTTGGCCATAAATTCCTTTCTTCTCCACTTATCTGAGAGGTAAACTATCCTTTGTTCTTCTAATTTGCTTATTGTATCACTCTTTTGTCTAAATCAGGAACCCATTTCAACCTTATCTTGGTAGAGGTTGTTAGGTGTTGGTCAATGCCTAGTTTTTGCTTTACTGTTTTCCATTTTCCTAGCAATTTTTGTGAAATAATGAGTTCTTATCCTAGAAACTGGATTCTTTGCATTTATCAAGCATTAGATTACTATATTCATTGACTATCGTGCCTTGAAAATCTAAGCTATTCCACTGATCAATTACTCTATTTCTTAGCTAGTACCAAATATTTTTGATGACCATTTCTTTATAATATAGTTTTAGATCTGGTTCATCCAGGCCACTTTCACTTGCTTTTTTCATTAATTTCCTTGAAATTCTTGACCTTTTGTTTTTTCCATATGAACTTTATTATTTTTTCTAGCTGTGTAAAGTGGTTTCTTGGCACTGAATTGGTACAGCACTGAATAAATAGATTAATTTAGATAGAATTGTCATTTTCATTATATTAGCTCAGCCTACCTATGAACACTTGATATTTATAATGACATTCTTAATGTTCCAGAAGACACATATTATCCATTAGCAGCTTCAGACTACTTTGCAAATGGATTCGTCACTTGTATTACAGAGAAAAAAGAGAGCTGGAAAACCTCAGGCTCCTGAATTTAGAGGTGGAACTGATTTTCCTTGACAGAAAATGATTTGCTCAATCTAATAAGCATCACATTGCAAAACTTGCAATACTACTTTTTAGTCTTTCTAGAGTGTTTTTCTCTTTGGTTTTGTTTTTTTACAGGGCATCAATAAAGCAGCACATAGAAATTTTAGTTTGGGATGCTTATTCACTGAAGTAAGAGAAATAGGTATGTCACAAAGGAAAATAGGTAATATATTGTACTTTGGGAAGGAATTTCTACTCTGTTCTCCTGAACTACTCCAGGTGAATATGGAGTCTCATATTTAACAACCAAAGTTTATTCAAGAAATCCTATGTTTAAAAATGAGTTGCCAATGGGATCAAAAAAACAGTGACTTAGAGATTATGAATATCTGTCCTGAAACTGTTCTGATCATGTTTTTCAGGAAAGTCAACTCTTCTGAATACCTACAAAAACCTTTGACTACCAATCAAAAACAACTTCAAAATCAAACAAAATCACATAACTATAAAAACATCTCCCAAGTTACTACCACCACCATCCCTACTTCAATCCCCACTGATACTTCTTCAATTTTAGCATTGCCTACTTGATATTTAGCCTAAATATTATTTCATTTCAATACATAAAATATTGGAAGGATGGGCCTAATATGACAACTGCTGATAATATTGAAATATAATTTTAATCTATAAATCTGCATTTTTAACTGGTAACAACTTCAATTGAAATTTAATTATAGAAAATGAATTTTAAAATAACCAAAAAAATAAAACCAATAATTAATGACCAAGTTTCAGTCTTGTTCCAACTGTATTTATCACCAAAACATTTTAAATCATAAACACTACTTGACTGTTAAGAGTATCATTGAATTATAAAAAAAAAAAATAAAGGCATTCTTTAAGAAAATTATTTTTAATACTTTGGCTTTTAAAAGCTTTGTTAAAAAATCAATCTCGGGGCAGCTAGGTGGTGCAGTGGATAGAGCAGCAGCCCTGAAGTCAGGAGGACCTGAGTTCAAATCTGGTCTCAGACACTTCCTAGCTGTGTGACCTTGGGCAAGTCACTTAACCCCAATTGCCTCAGCAAAAAGCAAAAAAAAAGAAAAATCAATCTCTATTTACTAGCATATAGACTTAAGAAAAATATCAACATATATGTTATGACACAATAATTAAGTTTCTCACTAAATAATAAAGATAATCTAAATAAAGTTGTCTTAAAACATGAAAATCTAATTATTTTCAGAAATTGGACCATAAGCTCATTTCCAAGATATGATAGAACTTGTCAACAAACAGTATTTCTTACTTAAGTAATTTTAAGTATATAGAATAATTAAAGAAATTCTAAATGATCATTTAGTCATAAAGGAAAAATAATTGTAAAACACGAATATACAAAAACAAATAATTTTTTAAAATTGTGTTTTGAGCTTGGCATTACAGTTTTGAAAAGGTTGTTATTTCCTTTAATGAGGTCATAAAATGCAGTGCATGAATACTTTAACTTGTGCCATATGTGAAGTTCTACTTTCGAAATGTCAACTATTAATCCAATGTGAATCATGCGAATGAAGGAAAATAGCTAGTAGTTTCCATTTTGCCATCAATAATCCTTAGACATGCTAACAGCTCCAACAAAATGAAATTGCTTTATATTTTATCACCTATTTAATGCTACACAACTATGTTTATTCATATGGAGGGTCCCCTCTGGACCATCCTTTCAAATCTCACTCAAGGCTTAGGTCCTCTGGGATTATAACTATGTCAAGATTTCTGTGGGTCTATACTCCTAAATATACTTCATGAGTCCCCACAGATTC
This sequence comes from Myrmecobius fasciatus, assembly GCA_023553655.1. Lineage (NCBI taxonomy): Eukaryota > Metazoa > Chordata > Mammalia > Dasyuromorphia > Myrmecobiidae > Myrmecobius > Myrmecobius fasciatus. Next base: position 64,692 of record JAJPUD010005813.1, read on the forward strand.
ATTTCCCTTATGTAGTCAGAGAATACAGTTAGGCCAAAATAAAGGCAATTACTGAGATTGAATCAAAAGAACAGTAGCTATAATAAACCATTCCCCTTTTCCCGTCCCTCCAGCATTAAATTTCAATTGTATCCCTCCACAAACACACTTTTTTGGAAGAATGAGTACATAGGAACACTAAACACAGAGACACAGATATGGGGAACATATGTGGCCACTTCTAGCATTACTGAGACCCAACATATTTTCCCCTTGGGTTCTCAGAATGCTCTCTGGATACAGAATATCTGCTGGGAGGGTTGTTTACCTTCAACTATACATTAAAAATCTCTACAAACTTAAGGCTAACAATTAATCTTACTACCAATTAGAGCCATAAATGGAATCTTGCCAGGGGCAAGTATTACATGCTATACTTGGGACAGGCAACACATATTAAGAAGACAAGTGTCTTCTTAAAGCTAGATGGCACAGTGGATAGAGCACTGGCTCTGAAGTCAGGAAGACTTGAGTTCAAATCCAGCCTCAAACACTTAACACAATATCTGTATGACTGTGGGCAAGTCACTTAACCCCAATTGCCTCTCTACCCCCCCAAAAAAAGAAAAAAAAAACAAGTTTGTCTATTTCCCCTAAAAGTTAGTCAGAACAGTTTTTGGAACTGTCTCAGTATGTGGGAGGGAAAGGGGGGAGAAATACCAAAGAGAAAAGATGAATGACAGAAAGAGAAATAAAAGAAAATGGAAACAAGTTTATTTAAAAAAAATTTTCTTGGAAAGATTTCTAGCAGACAAAATCCTGAGAATAATATGCTGCCATTCAAACAACCCACAGAATAATAGAATTCAACTTCAAGTTTGAAAAAAAAAATGATCTATATACTTCTCAAAACAAGAGCCAGAGGAACTGGCAGACAAAGTTTGCTTATTAGAAATAGCTTAAGTAGAGAATTGAAATTTTAAAACTTTATTTAGAAAAGAAGATGAAAACTAATGGGAGCATAGATTCCTCAGGAATTTAATTGTTAGAAGATGCAAATTAGGAGGGAAGTCTTTTCTATTTCTTTTAAAGTATATTAGACAACAAGGAATTGGTGTAGAAATGTTTGATTCCTATATTCACAAGTATATACTTTATACTATACCTACTGTGAATGTCTATTACTTTTTCAGTCTTTATTCATAGTCTTTTCTTTAGTCCCCTTTAAGTGGGGTGTATGGTGGTGTTAGAATGTATTACTTTGAAATTGGTGAATATATTTGTGAAGTGAAAGCATATTTTCCCTTAAAAAGTTGTTCAATTTATACAATAACTTTTAAGGGTGAAAACATTTATGAAGTAATTTGTAGTGGATTCTAATAGTTCTTTCTCGAATAACTCTAATATTAAATGCATTTTTCTAGGATCTAGCGTAAATGGAATGTTCCCTTTATTGGTATTTATAGTAAATCATTATGCCAGTTTGTGGAATAATAGGAAAGTAACCAGCTGTTTTATAATGGAACAAAATTTATTGGCACAAAAAGTATTTTTACAGACTAACTTCCATTCAAATGACTGGCAAGGTGAAAGTGTTTATTTGATAAGGAACTGAGATACTGAAGGAAAAATATGCCCTAAGGGAGAAATGCTAATAAAAGTGGGAGTGTAATTGCCTAAAATCCTTGACTTTGAAAAAAAAAATTTCATCTTCTTTTAGCAAGTAGTTATGCTCATGTATAATTCTGATTGTAGTGTTCTGCCTTCAGGATATAGTAGCTGCTTTATAATTTTACTGGTAGAATGTATCTATGGGGCCATTTTTTCCACTATTCTACTATTAATCATTCAATCAACAATCAATTTATAAAGTGCCTATCATGTGTCAGGCAAGTGTTAGGTGACAAGGTTAGAAAGACAAAAATGAGACATATGAGGGTATATAAAATTGTTCTTCATTTTCAAAGAGGACTGATAACATTACAGGAATGGGATAAAGTGGAAGGGGAACTGTTTGAGAGAAGAGAAGGGAAGGATCCTGGAAGGAGGGGGTAAGTTAAATAATAGCAAGACAAGGTAGCAGATAGAAATAAAGTAGAGAAGACAGTAGGGACAGAAAATAAGAGATGCTCAGAGACATAATAATAATAATCAGGAGTAGAATTTATTGGAAAATAAAGCAGGGGTTAATATTCATTGATCTCAAAGTTAAAGCTAAAATAGATTTAATGAAAAGGGAAAATCAGGAAAATTATGCTATATGTCAGTCATATTAATCTATATTGTTTTAGAATTATTTAAAATTTAGAAAATTTAAAATCATTGAAAATATATAGACAGTATAAGATTGGAATATTGTTATGGTGTAGGAAATGATGAGTTGGTGAATTTAGAAAAATACAGAACAACTTAAATTTATGAAAGATAATGATATCCATCTTGAGAGAAACAAAACAAACAAATATGATAAGACCTTACATAGATGTATATGTGTATATTTGTGTATGATTATAGATATCCATGTATGTCTATATATACATTATATGAATGTATATGAGTTTATGAGTAGCCTTCTTGGGGGGTGAGGGAGAAAGAGGAAGGGATAAAAAAATAATAAAATAAAAAGTGCACAGCAGAGAATAAAAGAAAACCTTCAAGAAAGTAAGAAGGGACAGTTCTGAACACAATGTATAGTAGTGATGACTTGCACATGAATTGGATTTAAATGAGTCAAAGTTGTCAGCTTCACTCTTTCTTCCTGAGTCATCAATGTCTAGCAACAGAACAACTGTCAAGATAACTGAGGATGGCCTGGATGTTGTGAATGACCTTAGTCTTTGATGTGTGACCAAGTTCTAATCACTACCCAGTACCTGATTCCGCTATTTTCATGAAGGATATATAAAATATATGCAAGATAAATACAAGGTACATCACAGTTTCAAAGCTAGAATGAATCTTAAGAGGTGATTCAGTCAAAAACTCCTAGCCTATGAAGAAATCAACTTTATTTTATTACCAACATATGATCATTTAGTCTCAGCTTGAAAGCCTTTAGAGACAGAGATCCCTTGCTTTGCCAGGGTTCCGCATTTATTTTTTTGACAGCATTAATGCTTAATTAGTTCTTCCTTGTTTTAAACAAGTGGTTCAATTGAACCCCATACTTTCCATCTATGGTGTAAGTTCTTCTCACTAGATCAGATAAATCTATTTCTTGCCAAAAGATTGTTCTTTTCTCAAAAGATTGTCCTTCAACTCTTTGAAGACAGAAGCCATAGATTGCATCTCTTCAAGCAAACAAGAATCTTGGCCATAGTGTACTTCATTATTCTCACTCCTAGCATGTCCTTGCTTGTATAGTTCTAGGGGTATTTGCATGACACACTTTTTAAAGTGTGAGTTGCATTGAAAACACTTTCTTAAGTCTAGACAATCCATAAAACAATAAATCAAATCCTGATTTGTACTGTCTATGGAGTTGTGGGGTAAATTCTCATACTGAATGTTTAATGGGCTCTCGAGGCAACTGATTGAACTGGCTCCAAAATACAATCAGATTCCTTCTCTTTGCCTCAAATATAGGGTTGAATTTCTGGGGTAGATGGTTTTTAGATGGTGGCAACTCCCCAGGTGCTTTCCTGAATAAAACTCTATGCTAATATCAAATTCTGAGTTCAACTCATCTACTCCTAGTTGTCTAGATGTAGCAGCAACAATCAATCCATTTGTGCCCTGCCTTCTTCTGTTCATTCCTCTTCACCATTCCCAGAAATGCCATTCAATCCTAACCATCATACAACACTATTATATCTATTTACATGTACTGACACAGATGTTCAAGTAATATCATAACATAAGGAATAATGCAAGAGAGTGTCTGAGTGCTGCCTACATTCTAGCTACCTGAAGGTCCTTTTAAGTATTCTTGAATAATCAACATTATTTAGATACAGCAGTATTAGCTCTTCTTTCTGACCCATTACTCTAAGGACAAAGATTTAATATTGCCCAAAGGAGAGAAAAATTTATATAAGGATCCTAATTGCTTCTTTAGGAGATTTGTTAATGGGAGAAGCTATTTGCTATATCATATTGATTCCTATGATGGTAAAAGGAATTCTACTGAAAGTCAGAAGAGCTAGTTTTAAATTCTGTTGCTTCCCCATGGTACCTTTGTTATGGTGGGCAAGTCATTTAACTTAATAGGACCTAATTTTTTCATATGTAAACTAAATATATAGACACCTGTAGACTAAAATCCTTTGCAGTTCTAGAGTGTATGCTTCTTTGTTCCAGATGCTAGATCTGGAAGGTAGCTTTCAGAACACCTAATTCAATATGTATCCTTTCAAATCCTCGTTCCTTGATGACAATCAATGCCTAAAAATTAGAAAACATTTTTATTTTGTTCCATCTCAGGTACAAAGGACAAAGTTGCATTTAATTATTGCTTTAAAGAATATGTTATTTTCTATACTGATCCACTTACAATAGTGATATTAATGGAGGAAAAGGAGAAGCAGAGACTATGAAGACTTCCAACTATATAATGTGCTTTCCTAGTTGCTTGCCTATCTTTTCATAGTCTAGAGATTTTCTTTACTAATTTACTCATAAATTTACTTTGCTTTCTTTAGTAAAGGCAAACTGCCAACCCCAGAATCTTGGTACAATAGATATGACTACATCATATCACCAGCAGAGTGGGCAAGTTATCAGCATCTGAGTGACCAGCCCCCAACAAAAGAAGCTTGGGACAGTACACAACTGTCCCACTTGGGACAGTGGCTCAGGAAGAAAGTTTAACTTTAAAAGTCACAAAATACACTAAATATGAACAAAAGAAAAAACAACAATCCTGACCAAATAGCTAATATGACAGGAAAGATCAAAACACAAATTCAGGAGAGAACAACGTCAAAATTCCTGCATGTGAAGCCTCAAAGGGGAGGGTGAAGGATCTCAAGCCCAAAAAGCCTTCTTGGAAGAAATAAAAAAGGACTTTTTTAAATCAGAGAAGAAAGATAGAAGAAAAATTGGGGAAAGAAATGAGTTATACAAGAGAGAATAAATAGCTTGGAAAAGGAAGGACAAAAATTGACTGAAGAAAATAATTCCTTAAAAAGTAGGATTGGCCAAATGGAAAAGGAGACATAAGCTAACTGAAGAAAACATTTCCTTAAAAATTAGAATTAGCAAAGTTGAAACTAATAACTCCATGAGATGTTAAGAATCAATCAAACAAAATCAAAAGAATGGAAAAGTAAAAAAAAAAATTGTAAAAGACCTCATTGGAAAAACAACTTGCCTGAAAAATAGATCCAAGAAAGATAATTTAAGAATTATTTGACTACTTGAAATCTCTGAACCAAAAAAAAAAAAAAAGCATTGACAGCATCTTTCATCAAGGGAATTAATGGAGGTAGGGGAGAGAATGTAAAGGAAGGTAGCCCAGCAATATCAGATCTAAAGCTATATTATAAAGTGGCAATCATCAATACAATTTGGTACTGCCTATGAAACAGAATGATGGATCAGTGGAATAGGTTGGATACACAAGACACAGCAATAAATCACGATAGCAATCTACTATTTGATAAATCCAAAGACTTCAACTTTTGGGATAAGAACTCACTATTTGTAAAAAAAAAAACAAAAACAAAAACAAAAAAACCTGCTGTTAAAGATAGAAAATAGTGTGGCAGTAACTGGGCACAAAATATGTCATACCATATACCAAGATAAGGTTAAAGTGGATACATAATTTGGACCTTAAGGGTAATACCATAAGCAAATTATTTCATCTTCTCCAACAGATCATCCTGATCTAATAGTTGCTAGTGCCTTCTATTCTTAGATTAAATTGTTGGCCTTTTGTTCTTTCAATGAACTTTTTTATTATTTTTTCTAGACCTATAAAATAATTTATTGGCAGTTTGGTTGATATGGCACTGAATAAGTCAATTAATTTAGGTAGAACTGCCACTTTTATTATATTAGCACAATCTACCCATGAGCACTTTATATTCTTCCAGTTGGTAAAATCTGACTTTATTTGTGTGGAAAGTGTTTTGTAATTGTGCTCATATAGTTCCTGACTTTGTCTTGCCAGGTAGACTCTCAAATATTTTATATTGTCTGCAGTTATTTTAAATGGAATTTTTCTTTGTATCTCTTGCTGCAGGACTTTGTTGGTAACATATAGAAACACTAACGATTTATATGGATTTGTTTGTGTCCTGCAACTTTGTTGAAGTTGTTGTTTCCAGTAATTTTTTAGTTGATTCTCTAATATTCTCATAGATTCCATCATATCATCTGCAAAGAGTGATTATTTTGTTTTCTCATTATCTATTTTAATTGCAGGAACTTTTTTTTTACCTTTCTATCTGAGGGTTTAACGCACTAGTTGTCACATGATTAAATTCTCAATAAATTTAATTGACTAAAATAAACTTTGCAAACATAGAGAGTAAATAGCAATAAAGTAGTACAACTCAAAATATTTGAAGGAAAAACCAAAAAAATAAAATATAAGTCAATCTTAAAATGCTTATTTCAGAAATACACAGCAAAAATGAATACTTATATAATGACAGTATGTGCAATGATTATAAGTAATGTGAATGAGAAACAAAAAACTCACTTTGCTTGTTGAATCTCTTTTGTTATAGTACTTTGGTCCTCCATGCAGTGGATCTAATCTTTGTTCCTTGTCAATTCTTATTTCTCTTGTTATTCAACATATATCTATAACACATTCTTCTACTTCTCAGTCCACACCACCTGACTTAATTTGTAGTTGTGTTGTCTTGAAAACTCAAACACTAGCAGGATAATGTGCTTGACATTGGTCAAGAAACTCAAATCTTGGCATGTTAACCAACCATCATAAATCTGGTCTTAAACCAGCCATTAGGAGTCTGGTCCCTTTTAAGCTCCAGTGCTGGGACTTCATAGGATTGTTGTAGTTATAAAATTAGTCACTCGTGTGAAGTAATGATTAGATTTTGTGATAAAATTAGGTATACCTTTAATGTTTCATTTTACTATGGTTAAAATTAAAGTAGAACATATCTATGCCACCTAAGGTTTTTTGCTTTGTTTATAAAAAATAACTAATTTTCTTCATAATTGATATGATAGCCACATTTACATTTTCCCTACTCCTAGCTTATCAGCATTGTAATATTATCCTAGTTCAGCAATAACAAAACAAACTTGGGGAGCTGGAACCATATCTAGCCAATGTAGGTTAAGTCCTTTGTATAGTATATTAGCCAAATAAGAATTTTTTTTCCTGATCTTGTCTATAGAAAGACATTTGGCTCACATCAGGAACACTAGCTTGTTCCAATTCAACTCTGATCTGACAAGTTCATATTTTTTAATGAAATGTTTTCTAAAGGAAAAAGAAGAGTAAGAATGAAATAGTTTGATAGAGAAAAAAGGAATTGAGTGATTTAAATCAGATATTTCTATCAATTATTCTTCACTCAGATTACATAGAGCACTTTGTCTTATAATTCCCCAATTTATACATCAATTAATATTATGGAATACTGTTATGAGGATTTCTGTTTTATCCCATTACTAAACTATAAGTTTTTTGAAGCATGGATGGTGTCTGTTATAAATTTTGCCTTTGCCTCTATGCCTAGCATAGTGTTCTTCATACAGCCAGGTTAATACACACAGTAGGAAATTAATAAATGTTGATCATTATTAGTCTTTTTTGTGCAAAACAAGTTCTAGGATCAGTGAATTAAAAAATACATAACACAGTGAATTATATAATAATAATAATAATACATAATAAATAATTACATAAGGTTCCCCCCCCTTTGAATTTGCAACATCATATGCTTATGGCATAATGATTAAAAGTGCTTGGCTTGGAGTCATGAAGATTTGAATACTAATCTGGCCTTTTCTAGTAGTGTAATCCTGGGCAAGTCACAACTCTCTCAGTTTAGGAATAGTAGTAGTACCTAATTCACAGAGTTATGAGTATTAAAGGTACAGATCTTCGAAACCCTTAAAGCACTATATAAATGAAAGTTACTACTAGTAGTAGTCAATATAACTAAACATATCACAAAGACAGCCAGTTGGCATAGTGTATAAAGTGCAGAATTTGGCGTAAGAAAGACTTGAGGTGAACCTGAGTGTGAATCATGCTGCAGATACTCCCAACCTGGGAAATCATGGGCAACTTATTTATCTTCCTTGGGTCTCAGTTCCCTCATCTGTAAAATGGGAATAAGGATGGCATTTACTGCACAGAATTGTTTTGAAGAGAAAATGAGTTAAAATATATAAGGAACTTTGAAAATCTTAAATGTTCTCTGGTCATTATTATAAGTTTAGGTATTCAATACACAGGATAGCAGATCAATAGGAATTTGTGGGGAGAAACATAGACTTGTGTTAATAGCAGATAATATCAAGCTAAATGGAAATTTGAAAAGCCATTTTTTCAACTCTTCTTTATAACTTTTACATCCTCCCTGTCAAGAAATTCTGCCTTATTTCTAGTATGTAACAAGTCACATTCTCAATAGCTTCTTACATTCCTGCCATGGAGAAAACTGAACAATGTCAAGATCTGGGTATCATATCTTTCCTCTGTCCTTGGAAATCCAGCTGTCTGTCACATTTATCATTGTGCTCTGCCCTTCATACCAGATACGTTCAATTGAAACAATTTAAAACTAAATAGCGAAAGGGTGAAATGCAATATTAGACTCAGTATATCCTGTGGATTCTTTATTCTCAAAAGGCTTCTCGGATATCTGTTCCATCTGGTTGAAGTAACTTATACAAAGACAGAAGCAGATAACATTATTGCTAATTTAATAGCATGGCTTCACATGGTACAAGGATGTCAAATCAAAAGGTAAATGAATTTTAAGGTCCAGAAATAAGTCTCAGTTGTTAGCACAAACAACTTAAAATATATAGTTAAATTTTCTTTTATTAAACTTTTTTTCCTTGATTTAACCCTTGGAACTGAAAATAAAAGCTTTAATTTTCTAAAGAAACTTTGTTTATATAATAAAGCATATGTGGTTCTATTTAATAGTGGTCATATCTAGAATGTTGTAGTTTTATTTTGTTCTGGATCTTTAATTTCATTTATGTAAGGCGTTATGACTAAAGAAACTCCTTCTATTTAACCAGATCTACAAAGATTCTCCCATTTATCATCTTAGAGAGTTGCCTAGGACATTACGTAATTAAGTGATTTGCCCACAGTTACACTGCCAGCATCATCAGAGGAAATTCTTGAACCTAGGGTTCCAGAATTCAAGGCTAATCACTATACTTCTCATATTTATGTCAGCCTGAAAATGTTTGAAAGGCATTTTTTTATTTAAAAATTAAATATAAAATAGGATAAGAAAAAAAAAGCATTGTCATGTGCACAGCAGAACATAAAAGAGGATATAAAACATAAGGCAATAAATTGGCATTTCAAGAAAGTATATATAATAAATACTATATATCATGTTCAGAGCTGTCCATCTTTGCCTTGCTTCCTTATATATTTTCTTTTGTTCTTTGCTATGCAGTTTTTACTTTATTCCTTTTCTTCTTCTTTTTCTCCCCTCCCCCAAGAAGGCTATAATAAAGCATGGAGACTTACACACATACACACACACACACACACACATACACACACACACTCCACAGGCATACATATATACACATATATATGTATATATATGTGTGTATATATGTATACACACATATATATGTATATATACATATATGCCCATATGCATTCATAAACATCTGTGTAAAGTTGTACTATTTTTGTCCTCTGTTTCCCTGAAGATGGGTAATATCTCCTTTTTAAGTCCAAGTCTTTACGTAATTTTCTAACTCCACTAACTCATCATTTTCTACACCCCAGCAATATTTCAATGGTAGACTGACTAATCATTTTAATGGTCTAAAATAATATTGATTAAGATATGGCTGACATTTAGTGTGGTTTCCCTATTTTCTCTTTTGTTTTAATCCGTTAGCTTTAACTTAGTCTGAAATCATGATTACCATCCCTGCTATTTTTACATAATAAATTCTACTCCTGATCTTTATTTTATGTTTGTATGTAGTTCATATTTGCTCACATTTCCTATCCCTCCTGGCTTCTCTACTTTACTTCTACACATTATTTTGCCTTTTTATTATTTAATCCATACCTTCCAAGGATTTCTCCCTAATAATCTCTCTCACCCTTTTTCCTTGCCCTCTTGTTTTCATCTGAATTTAAAAAACACATAACTTCCAAATACTGTGTTGTGTTATTCGATTCCCATTAATCTAGACATTCTTTGAAGCCCCCTTATTTTGTCTATCCCTCATTTCCTTAAATTTTAAGGAATTCTTAATTAAATTTAGAAAACTTTTGTTCTCTTCCAAATGTATATGTTGTTTTCTCTTTAACCCAGATCTGATATGAGTGGTTCTGTTTAAAAATCTCTCCCTTATCCTCTCCCCACTTTTTCCTCTTAATCTTATTTCTTTCTGAATTTAGAAGATTTTATGTGTGCATGCATGTGTTTAGGTGTGTATGGATTGTTCCCTCTTTAACTACTGTCCTGATGAAAATAGGATTCCATATCTACTAGCCCCCTCTCCTATCTAATTCTTTTGTGTTAATTCTTCCTTCCACACCTCATTTGTATAATTACTCTTTTCATATATGGTTTTACATTTTAGAGTTTTAGAATCACATATTATTGAACTTGACCCCAATCTTTCTTTTGAACTAATTACAAATGGCAATCTTAAACTTAGATTTTATATTTTCACATATAAAATAATAGTTTGTCCTTTTGGAATCCATTGTCATTAGTCTTTGATGTTTATCTTATATTTCTTTTGGATCTGTCATCTGTCATGTTTGTTATATGTCATATTTTCTATTAAATTTAGGTCTTTTGCAACAAAATCCTTAATCTGGCAATTCATGGAATATTTTTTTCCATTCAGGATTATGTTTAACTTTTCTAGGTATGATCTCTTTTTCTGGTTGACTTTCATAATCTTGTTTTTTTTTCTTGGATTGTCCTTATTTTTAACAAAAATCCCTCAATTTCTCTCATTTGATTTTTCCAAGTCCTTTTTTAAGTTCTACAAATTCTTTTTGGTAGATTTCCAATTGACATTTCTCTTTGGAGAGGCTTTTTTTTTTCTCCAGCCACCTCCTCTGAAGATGAACCCCAGTCTTCTCTATCCCCATAATAACTAAAAATTGGGTTCTTTTCCTTCGCCTAGTCATTTTTTTAAATAGCAGCTTGCTATTATTGTAATCACCTCTAGTTATTGGAAGTCTCTGCCTTCAAGTTTTCCTTCAGTCCTCCCTTTGGCCTGGAATTGAAACCAAGAACTCCCTCCTGTAGTATTCCTCCCCTACTGCTTCTGCACTAGTTTCTTTTTGCCTAGGACCATATCTCAGCAGCATAGTTGGACCTGGTGTCCTTTGTCCACTGAGGTTCTCTCAATCTTTATGGATCGGTTGCCAGATTCCCCACACTGTTTAGGAAATAAAAAAATTTCTGTAACTAGGGCTGAGGCTACCTCCATTCTAATATCTTTCTTTAGATCTTCTGCAATTGTTCCAAGAGGACCATTGTTCTGTCCCAACTCTTATTTATTTTTACTGATCTATATTTGCCCTGAATGAGCTATTTTGTTTTATTTGTAGTGGAGATCTGGAGAGCTTGGAATTTTCTGATGTACTTTGCCATCTTTCCCAAATCTTCTCTGAAAGTTAAAAAACAGTAATGTGATTGTCACTGTAATAGTCATTGAAGTCCTAACTGTTTAATTGACCTTGACCAAAACTCACAACTATTTTTCCAATCAAAAAAAGAATAAGAAGATTTTACCATTTTAAACCTAGTCAAATAAGTTAGGCTACTGTTTATAATTTTTGTCTCCTTTCTATATTGTCAGGGACTGGCTAACTGATAAGTTATAGCAAAGCAATCTTTCTTCCTCAATAATAACTTCATAAATTGAATAGATAACTATATGTAACATGCAGTTTTCTTCTTCCTCTTTACTTTAGCTTTCTCAGGTTCTAATTATTTTGAGGTTCAGCATCTTTCCAAATTATAGTTCATGAACAATCTCTAATGTGATTACTTTTACAAGTCTTACAAAGAACATATTTACTTCATTTCCAAAACTCTCACCCTAGTTAACCACCACCCTTATTGATAAGTGCCTCATATGGCCCACTATATCTTGTCTAGCCATATTTCATTTTACTCCCTTAGCTATCTTTTTGTCTGCTGGCTTGTAATGAGTGCATGACTTCTTCCCAAATCCATTCTAGGTTTAGTTATTTTTTTTGGATTAGTCAATCAATAAATAAACACTTATTAAAAAACACTATGTTCCAGGCACTGTGCTAAATGCTAGGGGTATAAAAAGAAACAAAAGATACCCCCTGTCCTCAAGGAGCTTATAATCTAATGGGTGGGACAAGATTTAGATAAATACATACAAGGCAAGTTATATACAAGAAGAATATGAAATAATAACAGAGGGAAGGCATTAGAGGAAACATTGAGGAAGGATTCCAGTAAAAGATCAGATTTTAGCTGGGACTTAAAAGAAGCTCAGGAGGTCTGTAGTCAGAATGGAGCTATTAAATATTGCTTACAAATGATTGCTTATTTCTACTTATATGCTCATCAAAAATGCCCTTGATTTGTGTATAGATGACTTTCAAAAAAAGATTTTGTACAAATGGAAAAGTAAGTATATAAGCCAGTAGTTTTTGCAATTCTTTTGCTTAGCTTTCTCAGTATTAATAATGTCCTGAAATGTTTCTACCTTGATAACTTCTCCATAAGCTTTTTTTAAAAAGTTAATCAATAGTATTTCCTCTAACACAGTTCCTTTACATAAACTTGATCCAGTCTGGCTACTTTTCCCATTTTTATTTCTTTAGTATCATTTTTACTTCCTTAATGAGCACTCCAGGGACTGATATTAGGGTCCAAATATGGTGATTCCACAATCCTTGATGGATAACTTAGTTTTTTTTTAAGTATTTCTAAATCTTCTCCATTTTTCTTTCATTTATAGTACTTTCCTTTTTATCACTGAATGCCCTTGGAATGACTTTAGTTATTTGAATATCTTCCTAGATTTTATTTAAACATTTTTTTCTTTTCATTGCATCTATCTGATTTTTGAAGTGATATTGTTCATAATTGTATATTATGCTTCTTTGTAAGATTTTCAGATGAATTTATGTGCTATCCCTGAATTGCTTTTGTCTACCATCTGTCTCTATTTGGCAAGCTAGTTGGATGCTTGCTGACTAACGTACTTTCTGGGTTCATTTTGTCTCTTTTCACTTTTTTTGTTTTGTTTTGTTTTTATTCATTTCTTCTTTACATTATCTTTGTAGTCTTTCAATAAGATTGTCAGCTAACATAATCAGAGATTTACTCCAATGCTACAAAACATATCAGAATAGCTTTTTCTGGATTATATACACCATCATTTTGCTGTATTATCTTATTAGAATAGAACTCAAAGCAAAAAGCTCAGCAAACAGTAAATATCTTAAGTTGAGTCTGAGCAATCAATCAGCTTAGCCAATGCTTAAATAGCAAAGCAATTTTTCAGTACCTGTTTTTTTTCACTTCCTGCTTTTCCTTTCCTTCTTTTTTCTCTTATAGGAGAAGAAAAGAACAATGTACACTTCTGAGAAGCATCATTATTTTTAAGCTTTAGATAGTGCTATAGGTCAATAGCTGAAACTGCAATATTTCTTCATTCAGCCCATCAGGAATTAGCAAAGAAGGCTTCTTGTTATGACTCGTTTTGCTGTTGGTTAATTTCAAACAGCTTCAACAAACAACTTTTCAAACCCATCCCTTCAATTTTCCCCTTATATCAGGTTCTTCAATCTTCAGTTTCAACTTCTTCCATATTTTCTACTTCCTAAATCTTTCACTGGCTTAAGTCAAAGTATCTTAGCCCCCAATAACTCAGTTCTAAGTTCAAAGGTAATTATTTCCCAAATTTCCCCCAAGAAATCAATAATGTTTTTTAAGTCATACATCGATTTCCAAATATATATGTGATTTCTCATGTCTTTTGGTTTCATCTTCTTTAGTCACAAAATAGTTAAATTCAAATGAATTAAGGGATCATAATGTCCTTCAGCTGTTAAGTCTTCAAAATGATTCAACATTTAATTTAGTACACTTGAACTGTTTCTTTGTACTCTTTTATTTTTAAACTTTTAACAAATAAAAGCTCTTGTTCTCTGCTCCATTAAACCATCAGACTGTTCAAAACAAATTAGGGTTCATCCTGTAGCACTCAGAAGATGAATGTATACTTATATAATAATGAATTTTCTGTCTAAAATATATCATTTTTATGGGAAAAACTAAAATATTCAAGTCCAATTCCAAACTCTCTCCAGAGATCCATTTCTAGCTGCCTAACTGTCCTGTCTTTATCTTAAAACAGATGTGTTCAACACACTTAAGCCCATCTTTCTCCCCCATTTGTTCTCTGGGAAATCATGTTATTCATCTTTTAGCAACTTAATTCATAGAAAACAATGTGTGTATGTAAATGAATCTGTGATCTCATTGATACTTGTATTCTGTTTGACAGTACAGATCACAATTTAATTATATTCTTTCATTGTGTGGGTGCCAATTTAATGCAAATTCTTATTCAATTTTTGAGATTATTTTTCTATTCTTATGAGAAAATTTCTTCCCAGATGATTATTTTTGTTTTGTTACCTGAACACTTCTTTCTGGTTCCCCTAGAAACAAATATCTTATTGGATTTGGGTGCTATTCACTTAGCCATTCTCACCTGTGACATGATTTCAGTAGTACCAGTCTTTATTTTAATTTTTAATAGTATTTTATGTTTTTCCAATTATATATAAAAATAATTTTCAACATTCATCTTTGTAAGCTTTTGAGTTTCAAATTTTTCTTCTTCCTTCACTTCCTTTCCCCTTCCCCAATACAACAATCTGATATAGGTTACAATAGGTTCCACATTAGATATGTTGTAAAAGAAAACTCAAAACAAAAAGGGGAAACCATGAGAAATCAAAAATAAAAGTGAAAATAGTATATTTTGATCTGCATTCAGTCTTTATAGCTTTTTGTCTGTATATGGTCAGTATGTTCTATCACAATTCCCTTGGAATTGTCTTGGATTGTAATGCTCAGGGAGAAACTGAGGCAGTATCACACACTGGAAATTAGGTAATGCTTTATTGACGTTAATTGAGAGTTCAGAATCCATAGCTATGGATCAGGACTGCTGGGACTCATGTCTCAAAGCACGAAGTCCAGTCCAGAGAGTTAGACTGAAAGACATGTCAGCCAACTGAATAGTACAAAGTATTCAGGACCTCATTGGTGGGGAATGCGAATTTTATAATCTCCATTGCCCAGGGAGACAAAGAACTCATGGGAACAGCTAAGCACATCTGGTATCCAAGGAAACCATAAATTTAGTTCTGGCAGGTAAGGAGTAAAGGATGCAGGAAACTGGGAGAAGACAGTAAGTCTGGGTCATAGAGATAAGGGCTATGTCGAGGCTGGCCATCTGGAGGTTTTATAACTCCTTTGGAATGTGAGTCCAATTATTTCTGAAGGTCAGGAAGTGGGGATTGATATTTTTGGGCATCACAATTAAGGGAAACTGAAACAACAACTCAGGGAAACTGAGACAGGGAAACTGTGGTACAATAGGATCATTGCATTGCTGAGAAGAGGTAAGTCGATGATAGCTGATCATCACTTTTTTTTCTTTTGCTATATACGTGTCCTCCTGCTTCTTCTCATTTTACTCAACAACAGTTAATGTAAGTCTCTCCAGGTTTTTATAAAATTTACCTGCTCATAATTTTTTGTAGGATGATAGTAGTCCATTACATTCATATACAGCAATTTGTTTCAGCCATTCTCCAATAAATTTGCAACCCCTCAATTTCCAAATCTTTGCCACCACAAGGAGAATTGCTATAAATATTTTTTGTACTTACAGATCCTTTTCCCTTTTTCATGATCTCTTTGGGATGTACTTTGTAATTTGTTTTTTTTTTCAATAATGAAACTTAGTCATTTAAACTCCGGATACCCATTATCAGACCTCAGAGGAAAACTTCATGATAAAGGGGAAAACATACACAGTTCTTTTAAAATTATTTCCATCCTGCTGTTTTTAAGAAATATGGTAAATGTTGATTACTGAGTTTAGAAGTGAAATGTGACTTTTTGTAGATCTAAATGCTATTTCATCAGAAAAAAAATGAAATGAAATTGAAAAACATATTCTGAGCAACAGGAATTGATATAAAAATAAAATAAATGTATTAATATTTAATCAAGAGAAATACTACAATTGTAAGGTTACAGGAAGATTAAAAGCAAGAAAACTTATTTTATTTTACAAATATTTAGAATGATTTAATGATATTCAGATGTCAGGCTTTTTATCGTTAGTCCTAGGTAGAAATAATTCTAATTTTGATTGATGATTTTTCATAAATAGCTGTAATACATCCAAATTTCTTTGATTACTTCTCATGAAAACTCAAGCACCTTTCTGTACATTTTAGAAAAGGGATATTATTTTACCTACTCCTGAAAGGAGCATCATTTACTACATTTCAAAATGGCAGATGGCAGGTTCACTCATTTATCCAACAAAAATTTATTGAGATTCTTCTAGGGTCAAGAAAATATGTTCCAGCTCTGGGAAGGAGATAAACATAAATAAACTAATTCTTTCCCTTGAGGGGGCTAAAATTACATTGGTTTTGAGGGAATTTTGTTTGCTTGTTGATGTTTAGGAAATTTCAACCAAAATTACTAAATTTTTTTTGATTACTTCAAAATCCAAATCTTTTTTATGTGAACTTCCACCAAACACTGAATGTTTGTACATATTTATAAAAGGGTCAGAACTTTATATTTATCCCCATTAAATTTTGCCTTGGTAGTTTCAACATAGGCTATAAAGACCACTGTGAAATTTGTAACATTAGTTCTCCCTCCCAGGTTAGGTAGGATGCCTATTTTTAATTGCATTATCTGATCCTTGAAGCCTAGCAGGCTTTTCTCTTTAAGGTGCAAAGGATAATCTATATGTCACATTTGACCCCCTATCAAAAGAGAATATCCATCATTTGGATATTCTCTTCTTCCTTAGTGCCTATGACACTGATCTCATGTAGTTCTCCTATTCATCTGATTATTCAGCCATTTTTCCCTCTGATTGTCAGCCATCTATTGCCTTCTTAGCATTGATTTTTCCAAGTTCTGTCTTGGACCCTCTTCTATTCTGTCTCTACATTTTCTCATTTGAACATTCCATCAAGCTATCATGAGTTCACACATAATATCTACATAGATAGATTATTCCCAATTCTTTAGCTAGTTCCAGAATACCAATCACAAATTTCAACTTCTTGCTGAATATCTCTTTCAAAATGTCCTAAACAGGTCTTCAACTTAGTCATACAGTCAGAGTATCCAAATGTAGTTTGGCTTTGAGGAGTAGCCAATAGCCCAGTTTGACTGCTGTATGTATGATGGGGAATGCTATCTAAGAAAGCAAGAAAGTTGTTCATTAATCAGTGCTTTTTGAAAACAGTAAATCAACTAGCCAGAAATTCACAAATAGTATTAACAGTTGCTGGGTCTTTTCCCTTCATTTTGTCCATATGATAGAAGACTGAAAATGTTTCACTAATGTGATTGTGCAAACTGTATGCAGACCAGTGATCACTTAATATGGAAATCCTTCAACATGCTTATCATCCTAATTTAATATCTATGGCAACAGCAATAACAATAACATCTATATAGCACTTTAAGGTTTGCATAGGGCTTCACAATTATTATCTCATTTGGTCTTCACAATAACCATGGGAGATGGGTGCTATGATTATCCTCATTTTACAAATGAAGAAACTGAGACACAGGGAGGTTAACATGCCCAATGTCACATAGGTGTCTGGATACACACATGGCACTATAGAAAAACCAGGAAATGTTCTTTCTACAGGCTTATAGATGGGTAATTACTAATAAAAGAAATACTTGACGATATAATTAATTCTCATTGAATTAGTGCATTATCTTGGAATTTTTTTCCTTTTCAGCTAATTCCTAGGTTTTGTCTGCTTTGGTTCATTGGTATTCTCCCATTATAAAATAGGGGAGGGGAATGAAATGGCAAATTGGCTCTATTTTAACAGCTCCAGGAATATGCTTTCTTGAGAAGGAGGGTGTTTAAAATAATAGTTTGGGAATTATCAGAATTTCAATTATCCCAGTTACCTACCTCATTCCTGTTCATTGATTCACAGCTTCATAATCACAATTCAAAAGTAAAAGGAACAATACTTCTAAATCCAGATCTAGAAAAAGAAAGCTGTGCTCATGGAATTCAGAAGAAAGTTGGCCCCTTTGCAATTTGGCTAGTATGTGTGTTCTCCAAGGAAAATTAAGAATTTATACCTTCTCCACCCTTTTTTTTAATGAAATGAAAAATTCCAAGTTGACAGCGGGGAGGTACAGTCTCATCTATTTGGCTGTGCAGCTCTGAAGCCTCTGTTTCAATGTGTCCATTTCTGTAATCAAAAAGACCTCAAAAATGCCCAGGATGAAATCATGCTTTAAAAGACCATCCTCTGTGATTTTAGCATATGCAAAGGATTTCCCTTGCAAAGTTGTGGGCATTTCCACGCTAAATTAAACCCATTCAGAAGAAATTCCTTTCAATTCAGGAAATAGAGACTCTTGAATACAAAAGCACATCTGCCCAACTGTAACTGTCTCTTTATTTCAACTTTGATTTTGCAGTTTAATCCTAGAATCAGCATTTCAGTCCGGACCAAGATAAAGATTTGTTTAATCTATGAAAAGTTTTGTATTGCAAATAAACTGTCTAAAAGAATATTGAAATAAGATAAATTCAGAAGATATTCACCCCAGACACCATTATGAAAAGTGCACACCCATTATCTCAGACTGAATAAGTTAAGAAATAAACGTTAGGAGTTGGATCTAATTCACAATGTCAATAAGCCCTAAGACACTGGACGTCCTCTTCCCAAATGTTTATTGTATTCAAGTTTTAGTTACTTAACACAGGAATAACTGAGGTCTCATCAACATGGTTCTGAGCATTCAACTCATTTCTAACCAAGTAATTCAGCCAAAGAAAACTATACAATGTTGAATGCATGCTGAAATGAAACAGATATCTGGTCTCAACTTGAATGCAATCCTGCCTCTGCTTCTTAAGAACTAGACATTTCCGGGCTGTGTGACTCTGGGCAAGTTCTTTCCCTTGTTTGGCTCAGTTTCCTCATCTGTAAAATGAGCTGGAGAAGGAAATAGCAAATTGCTTCAATATCTTTTGCCAAGAAAACCCCAAATGGGGTCATGGACATGACTGAAACATTAACCTATGAATGAGATGCTTAACCTTCTGAATGTGAGATTCCTCATCTATAAAATGAAGGGATGGGGCTAAATGATCTCCAAGGTGTCTTCTATGTTGATCTATGAGACTACTCAAGTCAAAATGGTTGATATCAAAATTCTAGCCTGAGAAATGGAGACAGAAAGTCCTTAAGAGTTAGAAGATATCACTAAGATATCATCTCTTTCATCCCATCATCCAATTTCCATTTCCATGTACAAACCTTAGGTTTTCCCCCACCTCCTTACTTTCCAAACCAATAAGCCTTTCATCTCCTAAAATTCAAAAAGCTTTTAAGTGGGCCCTCTTATAGGAAGCTTTCACAAATTATATAGGGGAGTATTAATTACTTCAAATTATGGTCAATCATCATCTTTGCTCCATGATCTTTTCTTCAGGAAATAACTGCATCCATAGGTAGTGCCTATTGAAGTTGGGAAGGGATCCTAAAAGGTTGGAGGTCACAGTCCGTTGTTGTCGAGAGATGTCCCAAAAAATTTGCTTGCTTCAACCCATATCCAAGTCAAGAGGCAAAGTTTACTGTAATTGTAATGTCAATTGAAGCATGCTAAATTCCAAAAAATTTTAGCAAGGAACCAAGAGAAAGGAGACAAATTTATCCAGTTCTTCATGTCATTGATATGCTAATTTTATGGCCTAAAGATAGAGCTCAGGCATGGTCAAGAATTTGGTTATCACTGTCCAGGAGATCTAAGACTATCCTAAGGCCAGAAGAATCATTTGCAGATAAGATTGTCAGAACAATAGCATTCTTAAATTAGAGAGTCCCAGGATCATAATACATGTTTCCTAAATCTAAGGGAAAAAAATATTATATTCCTAGGCCAGGGGACTTTTACAATCACTGATAGATAGGTTGCCAGAACAATAGTACTCTGAGGTTGGAGTGGGGGGATCTCAGGATCACAGATTCCTAAGCCAGAAGACTTTAGAATCACTGACAGAACAGAAGCACTCTAAGGTCTCTCTAGTTCCTTCTCATATCTAGAAGCTATACTCCTTCAGTACCCATTCTCCTAAGTTCTGAGGACATGCTACTCTAACCCAGGGCTTCTTGAACTTTTTCTACTAGGGACCCTGCTTATGTAGGTGTATAAAATAGGTATACAAATCAAACATTTGCTGATAATAAATCATAATTTTGTACCCCCACATTCAGTTATGAGAGCTCATATTGGATTGTGAAGTACAATTTAAAAAGCTGGGCTCTAACCTTCTAACCTAGACTTCCTTGAAATCTTTGGCATCTCACCTGAACTTCTTTAATAAAGATTCAGCCAGGGGCGGAGCCAAGATGGCGAACTTCAGACAGCATTCTCTGTGAACTCCTGAGATCTTCCCTCAGACCCAGATAAAGTGAGCCTTCGAACTGGTTTTGGAGTGAGGGCTCTGCCAAACATTTGGACTACAACACATTTCTATCAAAAATCTACCTTGAAAGAACTCCAGAGAAGGTTAGCCTCAGGGAAAATCGGCCACTGGTCCCGATCAGACTCCAGCCAGGCGGAAGTCAGGGCTGCGATAGACGGGTGGATTTTAGGCACCCAGGAAGCCCCTGGGAGACGCCTGGGCCACTTTGCTCTGCTTGTGGGCAGGTGCTTTGGCAGATCTGTCTTTGCTAAAGGGTGGATCGAGAGCAGCTGAAAACGTGGTCCTAGTGAGAATCTAGCCCGACCAGCCTCAGACCAGAAGTCAACTTGGCAAACTGCCCCAGGGCAAATACAAATTGTTGCAGTATTTTCTGCTGGGGACCGATATCCCAATTTTAAATCATGAGAATAAGAAGAGAGCTCTCACCATAGAAAGCTTTTACGGAGAAAAATAGAACAGTCCCCAGATCCTGACATTATGAAAACAATTCCAGATGAAGCCACAAAGGCAGACTTAAGTTGGTCTCCCTTTCAGAAGGCTTACCTGGAAGATTGCATTAAGAATCTCAAAAGATAGGGGGCAGCTAGGTGGCGCAGTGTATAGAGCACCAGCCCTGAAGTCAGGAGGACCTGAGTTCAAATCTGGTCTCAGACATGTAACAGCTGTGTGACCCTGGGCAAGTCACTTAACCCCAATTGCCTCAGCATTAGAAAGAAAAAAAAAAAAAAAAAAAGAATCTCAAAAGAGAGCTAGAAGAAGAATGGGGAAATAAATTGAGATCAATGCAACAGAAATATCAAAAACTGGAAAATAGGACTGGTGAATTGGAAAAAGAAAACAGTTCACTGAAAAATGAAATTGGTGAATTGGAAAAAGACAACAATTCACTGAAAAATAAAACTGGCAAAATGGAAAAATAATGCATTGAATCAAGAAATTCAACTGGCCAGCTACAAAAGGAGCTAAAAAAGATAACTGAAGGAAATAATACTTTAAAAATTAAAATTGAACAAATACAAGTAAATGACTCAATAAGACTTCAAAAATCAGTCAAACAAAAACAAAAAAATGAAAAATAGAAGAAAACATGAAATATCTCCTAGGAAAAACAACTGACTTGGAAAACAGATCCAGGAGAGACAATTTAGGGATTATCAGACACCCTGAAAGCCACAATGAAAAAAAGAACCTGGATGCTATCTTCCAGGAAATCATGAAAGAGAATTGCCCTGATGTTTTAGAATCAGAAGGCAAAATTGGCATTGAAAGAATTCACCAATCACCTCCAGAAAGAGACCCCAAAATTAAAACCCCAAGGAATATCGTGGCCAAATTTCAGGACTATTGCACCAAGGAAAAGATATTGCAAGCAGCTAGAAAGAAACAGTTCAAATACCGAGGAACTGTAATTAGAATTACACAGGATCTGTCAGCTTCCACATTAAAGGATCGCAGGGCCTGGAATCAGATATTCCAAAAGGCAAAAGAACTTGGATTACAGCCAAGAATAAGTTATCCAGCTAGAATGAGCATCATCTTCCAGGGAAGAAGATGGTCATTCAATGATACAGGAGAATTTCACCTATTTCTAATCAAAAGACCTGATCTGAACAAAAAATTTGACCTCCAAATAGAGAACTCAAGAGAAGCATAAAAAGGTAAAAAGGAAAACTCTTGAGAACTATATTTCTACTATAGGTATCCTTAAAGAATGGCAGTATAATTTGATTTTTCTTTGATAATAATGGAAAAGAAATTAGAGGTGGAAGGGATACCATACTGAAAAAGAAAAAGGGGGGAGGGGGGAAAGGAGGCAAAATAAAGTAAAAATAAAGGAGGTAAAATAAGGCAAAATCTCATAAAGAGACATAGAAGATCTAATATAATTGAGGGAAAGAAGAGAGGATGATGAGTATTGTGTAAACCTTACTCTCATTAGATTGGACTCTAAGAGAGTATATCAGACACATTTGGCTTCAAAGAAAGGCCTGACCCTCCTTGTGGGAAGGTAGGAGGGAGGGGAGAAAAGGAAAGGGATAAACTAATAGAAGGATTAGGGGAAAGGTATAAAGGGGAGGGAGGGACTCTAAAGGGAGGAGGATTATTGGTGGGAGGCGGTCATCAAGAGCAAAGTACTGGGGAGGGGGGAAGGGAGAGAGGGGAAAGAGAAGAGAAAATCATAACTCTGGGTAAATAAGATGGCAGGGAATACAGATATAGTTATTTTAACTGTGAATGTGAATGGGATGAACTCTCCCATAAAACAGAAGCGGGTAGCGGACTGGATTAAAAGCCAAAATCCTACAATATGTTGTTTACAAGAAACACATCTAAAGCATAGAGATACATACAGAGTGAAGGTAAAGGGCTGGAGCAGAATCTTCTATGCTTCAGGTGAACAAAGAAAGGCAGGGGTAGCAATCCTTATCTCAGATCAAGTAAAAACAAAAATAGATCTAATTAAAAGAGATAAGGAAGGAAACTATATTTTACTAAAGGGTTCCATAGACAATTAAACAGTATCAATACTTAACATATATGCACCAAGTGGTATAGCATCCAAATTCCTAGAGGAGAAACTAACAGAGATGCAAGGAAAAATAGACAGTAATACTACACTAGTGGGGGATCTCAACCTTGCTCTCTCAGAATTAGATAAATCAAATTCCAAAATAAATAAGAAAGAAGTTAGGGAGATTAACAAAAGGCTAGAAAAGTTAGGTATGATAGATCTCTAGAGGAAATTGAATGGTGATAGAAGGGAGTATACTTTTTTCTCAGGGGTTCATGGAACTTATACAAAAATTGATCATGTGTTAAGGCACAAAAACCTCAAAATCAAATGCAGAAAAGCAGAAATAGTAAATGCATCCTTCTCAGATCATGATGCAATTAAACTCACATGTAATATAAGGCCAGGAGAAAATAGACCACAAGTTATTTGGAAATTAAATAATCTAATCCTGAAGAATGAATGGGTGAAAGAGCAAATTATAGACACAATCGAAAATTTCATCCAGGAGAATG
>JAJPUD010005813.1:93610-147700 GCA_023553655.1 Myrmecobius fasciatus
GAAAGCTATGTAAGGGTTATTGTTGAAGAATTACCCACACATATGTTATGCAAATAAAATAAAAAAAAAATAAAGATTCAACCTTGTGAGACTCCATCCTGATCCAAAGCTCTGCAAATATGTCAGGATCTCTTCCAGTATAAAAGGTAACTTAAAGGTTATCATTTAACATATATTGGATTACTTGCCATCTAGGGGAGGGGATGGGAGGAAAGGAGGGAAAAATTTGGAACACAAGATTTTGTAAGGATGAATGTTGAAAATTATCCATGTACATATTTTGAAAATAAAAAGCTTCAATTAAAAAAACGATTATCATTTCCTCTCTAAGTCAAAAGGGCATAGCTCTTGCTGATCCTGGGGAACCTTTCTCTGGAAAACCCCTCTGAAAAGTTTCAATTGACAGAAAAGCACTCTTGATGCAACTGCAACTTGATAGCAACACAGCCTTTCAAGTTGTCTCCAGGCCTTGTGGCTCCATCCTTACATCTAATATAGGAGTCTCTGCTTCTCACATCTTCCTTCTCATACTTCTGGCATTTTAAATTGAATATTTAGTCTAACAGTTGACTAAACCTACTGGATACCTCTCTGCCTGGACCTCTCAGATGATGCCTTCTGGTCTCATCTCCCTGTTGCTAATTCCTAATGCTCAAGAAGGCAGTGTGAGGTAGAAGAAAGAACAATGACTCTAAAATCAGAAGACCTGAATCACAGTCCTATTTTTGCCCTCATTTAATATCCCTGGGCCTCAGTTTCCTTATTTGTAAAATGAAGAATCCAAATGATCCTATATTTATGGACCAATCCATCTTCAAAGGAAATTATGGTTGCTGTTGTTCAGTCTTTCAGTCATGTCTGATTCTTCATGGAGACCATAGAATGTCACTGCTGTCCATGGGTTTTTTTGGACAAAGATAGTGTTTGAAGTGGTTTGTCATTTCCTTCTCCAATGGATTAAAGCAGACAGATATTACATGACTTACTTAAGATCACAAAGCTAGTCAGAGTCTGAGGCTGAATTTTAAACTCAGGTCTTCCTGATTCCAGAATCAGCATTGTATCTACTGACTATCTAATTAAATCTCTCTCTCTCTCTCTGGCAGAGGGTAAGGAACTTGGCCAGGGATAATGTAGCTGGCAAATGTCCGAGGACAGATTTTGAACTCAGGCCTTTCTGACTTCAAGTTTAGCATTCTATCTACTGAGCCATCTGGCTGCCCCGAATTTTGATAAAATTATGCAGCTTCATCCTTCCACTTAGTGACCCATCTCTACCTAGAGGGATTGTCTACTTTGCACTAACAGAGTCCCAATTTCATAGTGATTAAAGTTTCATCTTTCCTATCTCTCTCTTTCAGTTCTCATTGAACATTTTTTACCTTTTTTTTCAAGGACCCAGTGGATATTTATATAATATCAGTCTCCTGCTATGGAAAAACTAAACCTCATAAATTAACCCATGTTAATTAGAGCTTTATATATTATTTCTTCTAGATAACATTTTGTCCTAACTGGGAACTGTTTTACTCAAAGAAATTGAGGATAATTTCAAATACCATAGCAACAAGTATATTTCTCAGTCCCCATCAAATCCTAAGATATAGGTCAGAATTGTTTCTGCTATGAGGCTAAACATTACCCTCAATGTGCCATCTTCACTACTTACCCAGCATCTAAATTTGGAGAGAGCTAGGTACCACAATGGCCAGAACACAGGACAGAATTATGCCTCAGACACCAACTAGCTATGTGATTGTGATTCAGCCTCATTTTCCTCTTCTGTAAAATGAGGATAAACATAGCTCACGATGGGGGCAGCTAGGTGGCGCAGTGGATAGAGCACCAGCCCTGAAGTTAGGAGGACTTGAGTTCAAATTTGACCTCAGACACTTAACACTTCCTCGCTGTGTGACCCTGGGCAAGTCACTTAACCCCAATTGCCTCAGCAAAAAAAAAAAAAAAAAAGCTCACCAACTTCACAGAAATTTCGTGAGGATCAAGGAAATAACAGATGTACTTTGCAAAGCTTGAATCACCATATATATGCTAAGCATTATTATTAAATTTTCTCAATTCATTTAATGATTATACTTATACTTTAGTTTATTTCATTGATATATTTGTTAAACCTGTTTGTCTCCTTCCATGTCTAGCAAACTCTTTTACACATAGAAAGTGCTTAATATCATTTCATTAAATTCAGTAACTTTATTAGTTTCAACAAACATTTAACAAGACCCTTGGCCTTAAAAAAATGTAATTTACAATAAACTAGACTAGAGGTAATAAAAGCCTCAACTAAGGTGATATCTATGTGAATGAAGAAGAAGGTCTTAAGGCATTGGATGTTGTGGAGTTAGAAACAGCAAGGTTTGGCAACTGACTGTGATATCCTCTAACCACAATAGCTTGCATTTGTATAATGTTTTAGCATTTGCAAAGCAAATCTAGGACTATCCTAAGGCCAGAAGACTTTAGAATCATTGACAGACAAGATTGTCCGAACAATAGTGTTCTAAGATTAGAGAGTCTCAGGATCATCATACAACTTTCCTAAATCTAAGGGAAAAAATATTGTATTCCTAGGCCAGAGGACTTTTCCAATCACTGACATACAGGTTGCCAGAACAATAGTACTTTAAGGTTGGATTGGGGGGACCTCAGGTTCACAGATTCCAAAGCCAGAAGACTTTAGAATCACTGACAGAACAGAAGCACTCTAAGGTCTCCCTAGTGTTATCTCAACTCTAGAAGCTATACTCCTTCAGTACCCATTCTCCTAAGTTCTGAGGACATGCTACTCTAACCCAGGGCTTCTTAAACTTTTTCTACTAGGGACCCTGCATATTATTTCAAGTGATCTCATAATTACCCTGTGAGGTAGGTGCTATTACCATATCCTACTGAGGCTGAGAGAGGCTAACAGGCTCAGATAGCTAAAGCAACATTTGCACTTAGGGCTTCCTGACTCCAATTTCAGCAATCAATCTATTAACTTATAGCTAGCTGCCCAAGATATAATATCACCCATAATGGTATTGGTCCTCTTCAAAAATGAAGAATAAGTAACTAGTCAAGGATAACACTGAGATTTTAAAAGGATAGTGTGCTTCCACAAAAAAGAAAGTTTGGAAAAAAGATATATTAGAGAAAGATCATGAATCCAAGTCTAGAAACTAAAAATAGAACAACCTCATAAGGCATACTAAGGTCCAAATAAATACAAAATTTAGTCATAAAGAGTGATATCACAAATTAGAAGAGCAAAGAAGAAATTGCTTGCCATAGCTATATTTAGAGTTTATGATCAAACAAGGGCCAGAGAGTATCACAGAAGTTAAAATGAACAGTATTATCACATAAAATCAAATAGTTTTTGGCAAAAATCAAAATCAATGTAGCTAAAATTTGAAGCAAGGAAAACTTAGCAAAGATAGCAAAAATGCAAATAATCAGTGTTCAAAGGGCAATGAGAAAAGACATACTAATGCAATATTGATAAATCTGTAAATCAATATAAGCATTTTGAAAAGCAATGTCTCTTTCTTATCTGAACCTATCACCTCTCTGTCAGAAAGTGAACATCATGCTTCATGATGAGTCCTCTGGAATTATGGCTGGTCATTGCATTGATTAGAGTTCTTAAGTCTTTCCACTATGTCATTTTGGTTCATGCAGATCAATTAGAGAGACATTTGTAAAATATGTTGATCATCTTTAGGGAAAGTTTTGTGTGAAGTTAAATCCTTCAGCAATACTAAAATATTTAATATTTAAAAATTAAAAACTATATTGTAAAATGATGATGATCATTATTATTATAGCTAGCATTTATATACTACTTTAAAGTTTGCAACACTTTATGTATGTTATTTTATTTGGACCTCACAATAACTATAGGTGGTAGATGTTATTAACCTCATTTTACAGATTAGGAAGCTGGGGCTTAGGAAGTGACTTGACTAGTATGACACAACTAGTATATGTTTGAGACAGGATTTGAACTCAGGTCTGCCTAACTCTATTCATTGTATCACCTTGTTGGCTTACTTCAAAAGATTTTTATTGTCATCAATGATGTATACACATCCTACAGAATGAACAGAATCAATGATAAAGCTGCCTTTACAACATGTGCAAAGACATCACTTCTGATGACTAGTCACTTCTGAACTTACCCAGGCTACTTGGTGGACAAATAGAATATGCTATTCTCTTTTTTATCCACAATGACTTCTTCACCTGGTGTGTGTGTGTGTGTGAGAGAGAGAAACAGAGACAGCGAGAGACAGACAGACAGACAGACACAGACAGACACAGAGAGAAGAGAGAAAGAAAGCTTTTAAATTCTTAAACATCAATTCCATGACTGTCACACAGTGGAAATTTAAGAATTATTTGTAATATGGAATTGAGTTTGCCAGCCTTACCAAAGCTTGTATCCAAATAACATAACCTTCAAGAATGCAGTCTGGCAAATTTTTAAAAACATATCCCAATACATAAACAGTCAAAGAATAAATAAATTTCATAGTTTTCAAGAGAAAAAATTAAAACTATTAACAATTATAAGAAATAATGCTCTAAATCACTAAAATATAGAAAAATTAAAATTAAAAACAAATCAAAAGTTCTTCACAGCTATCAGACTGGAAAAGATAATAAAAGAGAAAAAAATGACAAATGTAGAAGACCTACATGATCAGGCATATTAGTACACTGTGAACTAGTCCATTCATTCTGAAAAGCATTTTGAAACTATGCTGTCAAAGATATTAAACTACACAAACTTTTTGTCCCAGCTCTACCACTGGTATCAATACCCCCAAAGAGATATTTTTTAAAAAAGAAAAAATTCCCATATTGTCCATAAATATGTATAACGGCTGTTTAAAGAAGCCAGAGTTGAAAACTAAGAGGGTATCTTCCTTTTAAGGAATAGCTAAATAAATTATCATGTGTGAATGTAATGGAATAATATTGTGCCACAAAAAGTGATAAAATAGAATCAGAGGAAACGGAAGAACTCTGAATTGATACAGAATAAAGTGAACACAATTAGTAAGATGATATATAAACATTTTAGGAAAAACAACTTTGAAAGAATTTAGAACTCTGAACAATGCAATGATAAACCATGTCCACAAAATTAAAGATGAAACACATTGCACAATTCCTGCTAGAAAGGTAATGAACTTAAAATTCGGAGAGAAAGACATTCTTGGCCTTTGGCCAATGGAAGAATTTGTTTCACTGAACATGGATATTATGATGAGAGTTTTCTTTTTCTTTTTTTCTTTTGTTATTGTCAGGGGAAGGGTGGATTGGTAAAGGGAGAGTCAGATTATAAATATATATAAACTGTGCATACTTTAATACATATATGTATGTATTATATGTGTGCATGTTATATATTGTAATGCACATATAATATAAATGATAAATATATAATATACAATATATAATTTACACATACACACATACATAACTTTTTTTGAAGAACCCATCCTGATGACCATCACACTAGTGAAATGTCAAAGGAATTAAACAGAGAATAAATGGTAGAAATTGAGTGTAATATCCTTAAACCAGGCAAAGTTCAAGGAATATATTTTTTGACCTTCAGGGATAACTAATCTGCTTTGTTACTGGGTTTAAATAGGACATTTTTGTACTGGTGAAAAATGATTTCAATATATGGATCCTAACTTAATAGACTTTAATGCTGTATGTGGGGAAGTGCTCACATTTCTAACCTTGTTACAGGCAAAATATTTTGAAGGTTTAGATGAGATCCCACAATGAGTCAATCCCAGGTGATCCAGGGAGCCTTAACACCAAGGGACAAATAGTAAAGTGGCATTGTAATTACATTCTTTCAAATAGAGAAGCTAAGCACTCAGCAATTTTGCATCAGAATGCATTTGGTTATTCCCATTACAATGGGCTGGTAATCTTATAAATATTTATTGCTGAACTTAACAATGTACACTAGGAGCTTTCACTCTTCAGCTTGAGAAGAGCCTCTAACTTACAGGGCTGTATAACCTCCTGTGTATATTCTACAGATAATTTGTCAGGGACAGTTTCCTCTAGGGAAATTTGTGGGAAAGCAGTCCATGCATGCCCTAGTTCCCAAAGCTTTAATGGTCAGAGTATGCTTCAGTTAATATAATGTGAAATACACAGCTATTTTGCTTTTTAGCCATACAAGAGGAACCTTAAATTCAAAGAAATTGAGACGCCTATACTTATACAAATAGAATCTAAAATTTGAACTCAGGTCCTTTGCCACTAAATCCAAAGTTTTTTCCATTGCCTTCTAATTAATAACTTCTTTTTCAACTGAAGAAACAGATCCAGAAAGGTAAAGAAACTATTCTAAACTTACAGAATAAGAGAGCTCAGACTAAAATCAAGAATTCCTTATTTTTAGTGCAATGATGTTTAATAATACAATTTGGAATTCCCATAAACTGGCAAACTTAAAATGAATAGATGGGTAAATAGATTGGAAGTGAAAAGCATGCTACAATGTTGATTATACCAGAGATCATTTGGCTATGGGTATGTTAAGGAGAATGATATAAGAGCTGCCTAGAATAGTCAAGTAGGGCCAGATTGTAGAGAGCTATTAATTCCAGACACAGTTCAAATTCTATTCAGTAGGCAAAAATAAGCCATTAAAGACATTTGTTTTGTTTTTGTTTTATATTTAATTTATGGAATAAAAGAAGCATTTCCATAACATAGTATAATAAAAAAGATTTTACATGAAACTGCAAATCCATTATGTGCAACTTGCTATTTTCTCCAAATATACAACAAAATTGTGTAAATTTCTTTTTTTTTTGCTTTTTTATTTCCCCCCTTGCCTTGAGATGGTTACCATTAGACACAAATAGATACATAAATACATATACATTTACATATGTACTATATATATATATACACATCCTATATATGTAAAATTATTCT
Organism: Myrmecobius fasciatus; assembly: GCA_023553655.1. Taxonomy (NCBI): domain Eukaryota; kingdom Metazoa; phylum Chordata; class Mammalia; order Dasyuromorphia; family Myrmecobiidae; genus Myrmecobius; species Myrmecobius fasciatus. The sequence continues at coordinate 100,592 of JAJPUD010005813.1, forward strand.
ATACATGCTTCTGTTTATCAGTTCTTTCTCTGGATGCAAATAGCATCTTCATATGTCTATAGTTAATTTGGTTATTTACAATAATAAAATGATTTATTCACTCAAAAAGTCATTTTAAAAATAATATTGCTATTACTGTCACAATGTTCTCCTGGTTCTGCTCATTTCACTCTTTATTATTTCATGCAAGTCTTTCCATGTTTTTTCTGAGAACATTGAGCTCATCATTTCTTATAGCACAATAATATTGCACCGCAATCTTGTGCTACAACTTCTTCAATCATTCCTCAATCAATTTCTAGTTTTTTGCCACAACAAAGAGCTACTATATACATGTTAGAATAAATAGGTTCTTTTTCCCTTTCCTTAGTAATCTTTGGAAACAGATCTAGTAGTGGTATTGCTGATTCAAAAGCTATAAGTAGTTTAATAATTCTTTGAGCATAATTCCAAATCATGCTCTAAAATATTTGGATCAGTTCGCAATTCTACCAATAATAAATTAGTGTTCCAATTTTTCCACATCTCAACATTTTTCATTTTGCCCTCCAATCATCTTAGGCAATATGGCAGGTATAAAATGATGTCTCAAGATTCTTTTAATTTGCATTTCTCTAATAAATAGTGAAGATGCTTGTGTATAACCAGAACTAAATAAGGAATATGATGGCCACAGATGTATGCTAGCAGATGAATTGATGCACAGTCAGAGTAGAAACAGAAATTACTTTTAGAGGTCCATTGAAATGATTCAGGTAGGTATTAATTTTGGACTAAGGTAAGGTGATGATCATGAGAAAAGAAATAGGTGTGAATATAAGTTGTAGATCAGAAATTGACAGGATTTGCTAAGTGATTGACTGTGGGAGGAAGAGAAGGATAAATCAATATCAAAACAATTTGGGGCAAGAGAAAGATGTTACTACAATTTTTTACTGTTTGGTTGCTAACACAAAAGAGGCTGAAAAAAGAAAATATTCAGTAGAAGGTATCAACAGTATTAAAAGTTTTAGAGAATTCAAGTATTAAAACTGACAAATGTCCCTAGATTTGAAGACTGGAAGATCATTTATGTCACCAGAGAAAACATTTTGGAGGGGAAAATAGAAGCCTAATTTCAAGAAGGAATTATTGCACAGTGAATAAGAAGAGGTATCAGATATTGAAAGGTTTTTCAAGAGATTTAACATTAACAGGGAAAATGTAAAAATAATGGTAGCTGGCTGGACTTGGGAAAAGGCAAAGGAAATCTTTTTGAAGCTTGAAGAGTATTGAAAACATTTGTTGGGATTTCTGAAGGTGGAAACAAGATGGGGAAGTAAAGCCAGGGAGCTGCTCAAGCTCTCCCAGTTTCCCCCCAAAACTACATGAAACCAAGCCTCTGAACAGGGTCTGATGGAATGAAGCCCCTCTCAAGCTCAAGATAGATTGAAAAACTTCAAGAAAGGTCAATCTCACTGGGATGAAAAGGATGTTCAGCTCAGCTCAGACAGACTCTGAGAAAACCAGTCAGAAGGTCTTAATCCCAGCAAATAAGCAACTAAGACCATCAGTCCTGGCTCAGTAGAGGAACAGATCAGTAGGGCAGCTTCCAGTTCCAGCTCAGAAGACAAACTCTGGGGAACCAGGCTGTTTCCTGAAAAGAGCAGTCAAAGCTATTCCCTGAAAATACAAGGAGCCCCTGTGCTCAAAGCCAAGACTCAGAGCTGTGCAGAAAGCTTGGGACAGCACCCCCTTTTACCCCAGGAACAGAGTTCAACCATAAAAGTAAAAAAAAAAAAAAGGAAATGCCAAAAGAAAGAGAAAGAAAATGAGCAAGAAACAGAAAATAGCATTGACCATATAAAGCTACTATGGTGTCAGGAAAGACCATAACAACCAATTAGATGAGGACAAAATGTCCACAGAAGAAATCTCAAAGAGTGACATGAATTGATTTCAAGGCCAAAGAAGCTTCTTGGAAGTGCTCATAAAAGACTTTAAAAGACAAAGAAGAAAGGTAGAAGAAAAAAATGAGAAAAGAAATGAGAGATATGTATGAGAGAGTCAGCAGCTTGGAAAATGAAGGGAAAAAATTGAGTGAAGAAAACAAATCCTTAAAAAGTAGAATTAACCAAATGGAAAAAGATAAAAAAGCTAACTGAAGAAAATCACACATTAAAAACTAGAACAGGGGAAATGGAAGTTAATGACATTGTGAGACAGCAAAAATCAATCAAACAAAATTTTTAGAATGAAAAAATGGAAGAAAATGTGAAATACCTCAATGAAAAAACAGCCAACCTGGAAAATAGATACAGAAGACATAACTTAAAAATTCTTGGCCTACCTGAAGGCCATGACCAAAAAAGAGCCTGAAGAGTATTCTTCAAGAGATCATCAAGGAAAACTGCCCTGATATTCTAGAAACAGATGAGGAAATACTTATTGAAAGAATCCATTAAACATCTTTGGAAAGAAATCCCACAAAGAAAACCCCCAGGAAGACTGTTGTGAAACTCTAGATCTACAATCTCGAGGAAAAAAATACTGCAAGCTGCCAGACAAAAAAAAAATTCAAATATTAAGGAGCAACGGTCAGGATTATCCAGGATCTGGAAGTTTCTATAAAAAAGGACTGGAGGAACTGAAATACCATATTCTGTTAGACAAAGTACCAGAGGTTACAAACAAGAATTAATTAACCAGCAATATTCAGCATCATCTTTCTGGGAAGATGGTGAAAGAAAGAGACTTTCAATCATTTCTATCAAAAAAAATAACTAGACAAAATTTAATCTACAAATACAGGACTCAAGAGAAGAACAGAAAGGTAAATAGGTAGAAAATATATATTATTTAAAGGTTAAACTGTTAGAAGGAAAAAATGATAGCTATAACTCTCGAGAACTAAAAATGATATCTGCAACTCTTTAGAACAGTATCTGTCACTGAGGTAAACAAAGGGGGGCATCACATGGCTGAGAGTGTGATTGTGAATGGACTCTGATATAATGATGTCAAAAAAAAGACATTAACAAGTAGGAAAAGGCTTGTACTGAAAAAAAAGAGGAAAGGATAGGTATAATGGGACAATTAGATCATATGAAGAGGAGCAAAAGACCTATTATAATTGAGGGAAAGAAAGGAGAGGGATGAGCATTGACTGAAGCTTGATCTCATCAGTTTTGACTCTAAGAGTGAATACCTTAATCATTTAGTTGGGTATAGAAATTTATCTAACTCTATAAAGCAGTAGGATAAAGATAAAAGAAAAGGAAGGGAGGGGGGCAGCTAGGTGGTGCAGTGGATAGAGCATCAGTCCTGAAGTCAGGAAGACCTGAGTTCAAATCTGGTCTCAGACACTTAACATTCCCTAGCTGTGTGACCCTAGGCAAGTTACTTAACCTAAATTGCCTCAGCAAAAAGGCCAAAAAAAAAAAGAAAAGAAAAGAAAAGGAAGGGAGGGCAGAAACTAGAGAAAAAAAGTAAGAGAAAGGGGGGAAGGGTTAAAAGAAGATAAGGTAGTAGTTGGGATGGATTAAAAAAAAAACACTACCAGAAATGTGGAGAAGGGATGACAGGAGATAAGGTAAGTGGGTAAAAAAACACATTACAAAGGACAGAGTAGAAAGAGAAAACATAAGTATATACAGGGGAAAAAAGAGGGTGGAGGGAAATACAGAGCTGGTAATCATAACAATGAATGTGAATGAGATGAATTCTACCATAAAACAGAAGTAAATAGCAAAATGGACTAAAAAACAGAATCTTAAAATACGTTGCTCACAAGAAACAAATTCGACATAGACACATACAAAATAAAGGTAAAAGGGTGGAACAGAATTTATTATGCTTCAGCTGAAGTAAAAAAAAAAGCAGATCTAGCAATTCTGATATCAGATAAAGCAAAAGTAAAAATATATTTTATTAAAAGAGATAATGAAGGAAAATACACCTTGATAAAGGGTACCATAAACGATGAAATATTAACAATACTAAATGGTATAACAAGTGGTAGAGCAGTCTAATTTCTAGAGGAGATTTTAAGCCATTTACAAAAAGAAATGGACAGCAAAGGTATACTAATGGGGGACCTCAACCTTCCCCTCTCAGAATCAGACAAATATAACCACAAAATAAACAGGAAAGAGACAAGGGAGGTTAATAAAATCCTAGAAAAATATGATAGACTTCTAAAGAAAATTGAATAGGGACAGAAAAGAATATACCTTTTGCTTAGCAATACATGGTGCCTACACAAAAATTGACCATGTGTTAGGGCATAGAAAATATTTGTAGGCAGAAGTGAAGGAGTCAATAGCAATAAAGAGATTGAAGATGCATGAGAGGAAAAAGTTTGGTAGTTGTATCAAAGACATGGAAAAAGTAGATGGAAATAGAAATAATGCAGGAAAATTAGTGAATCTTACTGAGTAGTATACATCTCTCATCTTCTGTGGCAAGAGTGGAGAGAGACAAAGTGTGATGAGGCTAATCTTTGAAGAAGGTGGTGGGGGGACTGAGGGAGCTCATATCTTTCTAAAATACAAAACTAGGTCACCCTCTTGTATTTGAGGGTATGATTAAGGATGAGACAATAAGAAAGAAAACATTGTAGAATGAAATGAGCAGTTAATAAGCATAGGTTAGTAAGATTAAGCATCAACCTACTTACTGGTTATGTACCACAAATTTGTAGCAGATGAAAAATCCCTTCAATTTCATGATTTCCTCCAATGATATCTGGTAGATTTTTAGTGGGAATAAAATTATGGGAGTGCCCAGAGATGATGATTTATGAGTGTGGAATGTTGCAATATGTTCCCTTTTTTGGTTTTGCTGGAATTATTTTTCTCTTAAAAATTTGTATCAAGGATGGTTTCTTGGAGAGGAAGGGGGAGCATACATTCAAAAATAATGTGATATGAAAAACAAAAGGTACCACTTTTTTAAAGGTTAAATTGGCTTACAAAATTATAAGGTAAGGTATGGAAGTAAATATTTCCTGATTATGGGAGATAGACTTAGAGATAGAGATGAATGAAAGAGATAATAGCTTTGATGAGGGAGAACAATAGGTTTATTGTGAAGGAGGAAGTTGCAGATGCAGAAAGACAGGAATATCTGCTTAGAGAGTAAAGTTTCAATGTTTTGCATCTTGAATATGATGCAACTAAACATAAGCCCATTCAGGTTGTCTTGATTTGCATTTCTCTGATCAATAGTGATTTGGAGCATCTTTTCATATGACTACAAATAGTTGTAATTTCATCCTCTGAAAATTGTCTGTTCATATCCTTTGACCATTTATCAATTGGAGAATGGCTTGAATTTTTATAAATATTACACAATTCTCTATATATTTTAGAGATGAGACCTTTATCAGAACCCTTAAATGTAAAGATGATTTCCCAATTTATTGCTTCCCTCCTAATCTTGATTGCATTGGTTTTGTTTGTACAAAAACTTTTTAACTTAATATAGTCAAAGTTATCTATCTGGTTTTCAATTAAGAGTTCCAACTCTTCTTCGGACATAAAATTACTCCATCTCCATAGGTCTCAGAGGTAAACTATATTACTTTCCTCTAATTTACTTATAGTATCACTCTTTATATCCAGATCATGAACCCATTTAGATCTTATCTGGGTATGTGGTGTTAGATATGGGTCAAGCCCTATTTTCTTCCACACTAGTTTCCAATTTTCCCAGCAGTTTTTGTCAAATAATGAGTACTTATCCCAGAAGCTGGGGTCTTTGGGTTTATCAAAGACTAAATTGCTATAGTTATTGCCTAGTTTGTCTTGTGATTCTATCCTATGCCACTGATCGACTACTCTATTTCTTAACCAGTAACAAATGATTTTGATGACCGCTGCTTTGTAATATAGTTTTAGATCCGGTACAGCAAGTCCACCATCATCAGCCTTTTTTTTTTTCATTAATTCTCTTGAAACTCTTGATCTTTTGTTCTTCCAAATGAATTTTGCTACTATTTTTTCTAGATCTGTAAGATAATTTCTTGGGAGTTTGATTGGTATGGCACTAAATAAGTAAATTAGTTTGGGTAGTATTGTCATTTTTATTATATTGGCTTGGCCTACCAATGAGCATATTAAGTTTTTTTTTTTCCAATTGACTAGGTCATTTTATTTGTGTGGAAAGTGTTTTGTAGTTTAGTTCATATAGTTCCTGACTATCCCTTGGCAGATAAATTCCCAAATATTTTATACTATTAACAGTTATTTTGAATGGAATTTCCTTTTGTATCTCTTGCTGCTGAACTTTATTGGTAATATATAAAAATGCTGATGATTTATGTGGATTTATTTTGTACCCTGCGACTTTGCTAAAGTTGTGAATTGTTTCTAGTAGTTTTTTAGTTGAGTCTTTAGGGTTCTCTACATATATCATCATGTCATCTGCAAAGAGTGATAATTTGATTTCCTCATTACCTACTCTAATTCCTTTAATCTCCTTTTCTTCTCTTACTGCCAAAGCTAACATTTCTAAGACAATATTAAATAATAATGGTGACAGTGGGCAGCTTTGTTTCACTCCTGATCTTATTGGGAATGGTTCTAGTTTGACTCAATTACATATGATGCTTGCTGAAGGTTTTTAAGTAGATACTACTAATCATTTTAAGGAAAAGCCCATTTATTCCTATACTCTCCAGTTCTCTCCAGTGTTTTTAATAGGAATGGGTGTTGGATTTTATCAAAGGCTTTTTCTGATCTATTGAGATAATCATATGGTTTTTATTAATTTGGTTATTAATATAATTGATTTTGCTAATATTTCCTAATATTGATCCATTGTACAATTGAAGAAATTGAGGCTGACAGGTAGTAAGCAATGTGTCCAAGTTCATCCAGTTAGTAAATAATAAGAGATACAATTATTTCTTTCATATTAGTAACCATTTATTAATGGGGATATTTTTTCCTTCCTATTTTCACATTTTCTAATATTCTCAATCTTGTTTAGACCCTGAATTGAGGTAACTCATATTGGATGACCTCAGTCTTCTCTAAAATAGAAGTCTTGGTCATCCCTTGGTAATTGAAACTATGATTGAAGCTGAGAGGACAACAGATCTTGTGGAAGAGAAAAAGCCATTCCATTGAAGGATAGTGTGGTGATATAAATATGATCTGATAGGTAATAAGAATCATGCCTTTTCTTTGCACTGTTCTTTTGACTCCTGGAGTGCCAGAATACGAATTGATTCTAGTGGAGAATACAAAGTATATAGTATCATCCTGGAAGAAGTGGGTATTTGTTAAAGGAGTTTTACCAATAGCTTTCTCCATCAAGTGTGCTTCTAATTTTTGATTAACAGAATTAAACCTATGCCTTCTCATTCTATCCAATTTCTGAGAAATTAGGATAGGAATAATTCAGAATATATCTCCTAGCACATTTTGGAATTATTCCCACTCTGCATGTATGCAATTGGCATAGTAACTATTTGACAATAAATTTTCAACTAATGTAATGTATAGGATTTAAACTTTAAGAAAACTAATAAAGTCATTATTGGTTAGTTGGGTACTGACCTTTGGACTCAAAGAGGACCAAAGTGACATCACTAAGTTGGTATCAAGATACAGTATATCTGATCAATGATTGGTCAGCTTGGAAGGCTCTACCACAGGTCAGGTCCTAATAGTCTGTATGAAGATACATTTGTAGTAAAAAAAAAAAAAGTCTCTAAATTTACATATTTCATATTTGTTTTGAACTACTACAATTTTGCTTTGCTCATAGAGTACAGTTCCTTCTTTGATGTGAGCATGCCATTCTGGGTGATTGCCAGTGTCTCTTATGTTTCACAATTTATTTTAAAATTCTTCAGAGAGACCTTGAGAGTGTCCTTTTTTTCCTTTTTTTTTGAATCTATAAGAGCACTTTTCTTTTGTGAGTTCTCCATAAAATAGTCTTTTCAGGCAAATGAATGTGTAGGATTCAAACAACACTGAAGTAGTGTTTGGATGCTTGACAGTTCAGCTGAAGAAAATACCTGTGTTTGCTACCTTATCTTGCCAAATGATCTTCAGATTCTTCAGATAATTCAAATGGAAACAATTCAGTTTCCTTTCAGTGTGCTATTATACTGTCCAGATTTCACAACCTCTTCTGTCCCACACTTTCTTTAGGATCCTTCTAAACACTGGAGTGTGTCACTTGTGGATCTCAAGTGAGATCACAATCTCACCGTTTATATGTACATCCCTAAAATGTATACTGCCAACATATGGGAATTAATCCACAACATTAAAAATTTCTCCATTTTTTGTAACTAATGGTTTCATGCATGGATGATTCAGTGCTGGCTGGTTGAGAACCTATTTTCTTGGTGCTAATTGTCAAGCCAAAATCAGCACAAGTGGCAGAAAATTGAACCATACTCTGTCACATTTCAACCTCAGAGGCTTCATTGAGTGTACAATCATTTGTGAACAAAAAGTTAAATACCAACTCTTCTTATCCAGATATCCAGAACTTTTTTCTAATGGATCTCACAAATGAAAGAATTCAAACTCATTAGAAGATGGCAATGATAACTTCTCAAGCATTTCAACATCATTAGCATGTAGTGGACTTCCTGCCATCTGGGGGAGGGGAGGGGACTGGGGGTAAAGTTTGTAATGGAGGGCTTTGTAAAGATCAATGTTGGGGAACTACTCATACATATGTTATACAAATAAAAAGCTTTAATAAAAAAAAAGAAGATGGCAATGGTCACATGGAAGTTCAATTTAACAAACCTTTAATACCTATTCACCATATGTCAAATACTTGTGTGGGCACTGGCTGTGCAAAATCAAAAATGAAAAGTCAATACTTGTAAGGAGATAACATTAGTAAAGTCAATAATAAATGATAAATGAATTATGCTTTTTTATTACAACAAAAGCTGATTCTTCCTATAGAGAAGCAATTCATTTCAGAACAATTCCAGACATTAAACTTCTTTGAAATAATCAGTAAGAGTTTTTCTCCTTGACACTGTAATTGCCAAAAAAGTTTAGGAGTAGCCATTTCTGCCCTGTAGAAGTACCACACCTCTAATTGATTTTATGAAAACAAGAACTGATAATACAATTTGACTGTGTTTTGTCACTATGTATATGTGTTTGACAGTCTTTCTGGAATCCCCATATCATCATTTGCCCATGATAGTGCCACCCATGTATCACATAGTACATTGTGCTGCATTAAAATATTTTAGATTAATAGCTTTGCTTCAGTCTCTAAAATATATGCCACAAGTTGATTATCAGTGGTAATTTATGATTTGAAATTAAGTTCTGAAAAACACAACATCAAATGCATACTCATGACCTGATGCTTCCAGTCCCTTTCTCCGTTAAGTTTTTCTTGGTTGATGTACTATTTTCATTTTTTTAAACCAGAATCTGTAAATAGGATATTTTAGCCAGGTATAGTCCCTGAAGCTTAATTTATAGCAAACAGCCCACCACCAACTCCAAAATGTACAGTAAGTGTTTCCGTTTTATTATTGCTCAGAACACTGTACCAGCCTAACTAAACCTGACATTTCTGGGTTAAGTAATATTCATAATTATTGGTGTGTTCAAAACCAGTGAAAGAAGATCACTAATTAAGTATTAACATCAAGAAGCCCTAGTTTATTTAACTTAATTCTTCAGTATAGATAGGATCTGACAGTAGGTCCTTTTATAACTCCTTACATTAGAAATAATTTCATCCAATTTCCTTCTAGCATAGTACATTAAAATGCCAGCTACTGCTGAGATGACATGTGTGCTATGATGCTGACCAGAGCTGTACTCCCATACTCCTGACTTTTAATTCTTCCTTTTGCCACCATTAGTAGCCTTTGAAAATGTGGCAGGCCATTTCAGCAAAAGAAGTAAGGTGGCCTGACTAGTCATAATTGGCCTCCTAATGAGATGATTATTTTTTAACACATGTAGAATCTAGTTTTACTTCAGTGAATGTCAGATGGATCATAGAACAAATGTCAGATCAGTGCCCCTTTCTCATTTTTAAATAATGTGTAAGGAGTGTTAAAAAATTCAGTCAACTATATTAATAAATATATCTAGGGAATTTTCAAAGTTCCCAAGTAAAAACAAAGCTCTACAACTATCTTCTCACAGGATGCTCTTCTCTCATTGTTATTTAACTTTAGCCATGTTAACTTAGATCAAAAAGTTCTGCCCTAGGTGTTATTTTTGCATCCTTATGTGCAGAATGATCTTTGCAAATGACACCATCATTTTTAAAAAACTGATTATTATTTTGTCATTTAAAAAAAAGAAGCTTAGGCACAGAGAGCCCAATTTTGACAGAGTACACAGTATCTTTGTTGCATGGCAAAATAAATCTCTCAGTAAATGTTCGATGACTTTTTAGTGCTTTATTTCATACAACATTGAGCATACTAGCATTTAGAGTTTCTCCAACAAATAATCAATCAATGAAAATTTATTAAGCACCTACTATGTGCCAGACATTGTGATAAGCACTACAGATATTAAAAAAAGCAAAAGATAGTCATTGTCCTATAGAAGATGACAATATCAATGGATGACAACATGCAAAGAAATATCTATAAAGTAGGATGAATAGAAAATAATTAGCAAAAGGTACTAAATTTAAGAAGGTTTAGGGAAGGCTTCTAGTAAAAGTATTTTGTTTAGGATTAAAAGTAAGTCAAGGAGGTCAGTAAGTAGAAGGGAGGAAGGAAAGTATTCCAGGAAGGGAGAACAGCCAGAGAAAAAGCCACAAAATGGTATCTTGTTTATGGAACAGCCAGGAGATTATTGCCAGTGGAAGAAAGAATACATGTCAGGGAGTAAGGTGTAAGATATCTAGGAGAGGATCAGGAAGCCAGGTTATAAAGGGGCTTGAATGCCAAACAGAGTATTTTGTATTTGATCCTGGAGACAATAAGAAACTATAGGAGTTCATTGAGTATGGGGGAATCTGACCCACACTTCAGAAAAAAATCATTTTCATGGTTAAATGGGTTGGAGAGGCTAAAGAGATGAGACAGACCCACTATCAAACTATTGCAATAGTCCTGACATGAGGTGATGAGATCTTTCACTAGAATGAAGAAATGGGGAAGGAAGAAAGGGGCAGGATTTAGGGGAAAAGAATATTATGTTCCATTTTGAACATGTTCTATTTAAGATGTCTGTTGCAAAGAACAACACCATCTTCCTAATCCTGGGGCTCACAACCTAGGAGTCATCTGGGATTCCTCACTATCTCCTCACCTCTATATTCAATCTGTTGCCAAAGCTTATCAATTTTACCTTTGTTACATTTCTCAAATGCGTGCCCTTCTCTACTCTGACATTGCCATTACTCTTTCCATAGCTAAAGTAGGTCACTCACCTACCCCAAGGTTCAGCAATTCCTTATAGCTCAAGAACCATGAAGGCTTTCCTTCCTCCACGTAATTATTTTATATTTTGTGTATATAAATATAGTACATGATTAATATATGTTTACCAGCCTCCCTTGATAAAATGTGAATTTCTTTTTGGGAGTTGCAGCAGGGGGAGGGGAGAGATTTGGGGTTTTATTGGGTCACATGGGGTCACACAGTAAGTGTCAGAGGCCAATTTTACTCACGTCCTCCTGACTCCAGGGCCAGTAGTTTATCCATAAAATGTGAACTTCTTGAGGGTAATGGTTGCCTCATTTTTGTCCTTTGTCTTTTTTTGCCTTTATATCCCCCCTTTTAATGCAGTACCTCATTGATTGGTTGATTAGTCCATATTCTCACATGGGTTATTCACAGGGGGCTCACTTGAAATGATGAAGACTTGTGTGATTTCCTTGACATTGTAAAGTTATGAATGCACCACCTCTCTACAATCCAACCTTAACATATCCAAGGGAAGTTGGGTGACATAATAGATAAAGCTTAGCATGAGGAAGCTCTTAGTTTGAATTTTGCCACAGGTGCTTTCAAGCTACAGGACCCCAGAAAAGTTATTTAACCTATTTGTGCCTCAGTTTCCTTATCTATAAAGTGAGAAAGTAGACTTTAAGGTTTCTTTCCATCTATAAACATATAATCCTGTAATTTCATTATGCAATGCAATATAGTTATTTGTCTTGTCTCATCTCTTTATGAAATTGTAAAATCCTTGAGTTGAGGAACCCATGTCTTATCTAAATTTTCTATCTTATTCTGGTGCAGTTTTGCACACAGTAGGTGCTTAGTAAAAGTATTTTGAATCAAGTACTTCAGAGTTCATATATTTCAACCCATAGCCATAATCTATCATGAAGTTTATCTACAAAATTCCCCAAAAGAGCCATCCAGCTTCTGCTGATACAATTCCACTGAGAGTGAACTCACTGGAGGTAGCCTATTCCATTTTTGTTAATATTAATTGTTAGATTTTCTTTGTGTTATGCATTTGTGCTTCCCTATAACTTTCCTTCATTGGCCCTCTATTATATTCACTATGTCCACTATTAACTTGACTCCATTCCTCTCCCCTTTAAAAGCAAAGGAGAAATACATTTAAGATTCAAATTAAATGAAATGATCAAAAAAATTGTCAAACATTCTCTATTACCTGTGTCTCTATTTGTATTTTTCTATTTCTTTTAAGCTATAAAGACATCTGCTTTTTCTGACTATGTATACACAACAGATAGAGTGGCCTCTGCAAATGATACTATATATATTTTTTAAAAATAATGGATTTATTCTGAGTCATTTCAAAAATAGCCTTAGGCATAGAAAGCCCAATTTTGAGTCACATCTCTCTAGATACATTATCACAGCCTGATGTCTGTTGAAATTGCATTTTAGTAATTGGTACTTCTTTAAATACATGACACTAAGAAAGAATTGACTCAGGCTTGACCCCACTATGCAAAATCACCTAGATTCACTAGTAGACGACCTTGAGATTCCTATCCTTCTGAGCTTCTGCCCCTAGGAGTGAATATTTGATGGCAGTTGTACATAGCAGCACTGTAATTTTTTTCCTCCGCTGCTCTTTTTCTAATTGTCTTTTGATCCTTTTATACATTTATTTCACTAATTTATTTTCAATTCATTCATTCATACTTAATTCAACAAATGTGCCTTGAGGTTGAGAGAACACCCTATTCTATCCTACAAAATTTTCACAAAGTTGTAGAAAGCTACAAAATAGAAAGATTATCAAAGACTTGGCTTCAAATGTAGGTGCTGAGACATATTAGCAGTATGTCTTCAGACACGTTCCTTCTCTGAGACTCACTTTTATTATCTGTAAAGATGGAGGTAAAATTACATGGATTTATATGTTGGATGTACATAGTTATTTGCCTTTCCTGATGCCAGCTGGGATCTGCTGTTCCTATGACAAAAATGGACAGAAGTATACATTTTTAGCAAAATAATTACATCTGAAAAAAATTCAAGTCTTTCTTGATTTGCCTATTATCACCATTTCCATCCCAAATCACTGGATTTTTATTTTGTATATATCCTTCATTGGCTTATCTGTAAATAGCTCACTCATAAATATAAGCTCCTTGAGGGCAGGAAGTGACTTACTTTTTTATTTCTATCCTTGGGACCCTCTATTTCTATCCCTGAGCTGATGTGAGGAAAACAGGTTGTAAATGTTAACATACAAATTAAATCAGTCAGCATGCATTTATTAAGTGCTTGCTATATTCCAGACACTGGGCTAAGTGTGGTACATATAAAGAAAGGCAAAATCATCATCCCTAAACTCAAAGAGCTCCCACTCTAATGGGAGAGACAGCATGCAAGTAACTGTATATGCAAAATGTATACAGATAACATGAAAGGTAATCTTTGAGGAAAGGTACTCTAGTAACTTTAGTAGGATTAAAAATATTTTTATCCTTTACAACTCCATCAAAGAATTGTTTGAACTGATACAGAGTGAAGTAAATAAAACTAGCATAACAATTTATATCATAACATTATAAAACAAAAACCTTTGAAATAATTAAGAACTCCAATTATTCCAGTGATCAAACATGATGCCAGAAGCCCAGGGATGAAGCACAATTTACATCTCCTGACAGAGATGTGATAAGAATCAAAAAGTAGAATGAGCTATACATTTTTGGACATGGGCAAGGTGGGAGTTTGTTTTGCTTAACCATGGATATTTGTTACAAGAGTTTTCTTTCCCCCCATGTTGGAGGTGGAGAAAAAGAAAATAAATGATTGCTAATTTTTTTAAACTTAAAGAATCAATGGAAAAAATAAACAAACAAACCTTGAGTTTAGTCAGGGGCATAGGGTGAAATGATAATGGAAAGAATTTAAAAAAATATTTGATTTGAAGTCTAAAGCTATATATAATCCCAAAATTTTTCCCTAATTCTCTGTGTCACTTCACTCTTATGGGACTGTTGCAAAATTGATTTTATGAAAATAATATACAGGTCCATGCATGCACAGGCTTCCAATCATGCCTCAGAATTTTCAAGTCTAAAACTGACTAAAGGGTGCTCCTTCAATTGACAAAGTAAATCAAATGCTACTTCCTTAGCTGAAGGCTTATCAAAAAGCTTAGTTTTCTTTATGTCCCATTTTGTCTGCTTGCAAGTTAGATATTACAAAGGGTCTTTGCAGATGGCCAGCCTGGACCAGCTGCTTCCTATGGCTATTTGGAGAGTGGACAGAGCTGTACATTTTGACAAGGTAATTACATCTGAAAAGAACTCAGTGCTGCCGAGCACTTTTGAACTTGCCTTGACACAGAGGATGGATTCATAATGGTGGTAGCTGCTCCTTGGTATCTTGATGATAAAATGTTTCTTGAGATTTGGATTTTCAAAGAGAAGATTCCTTATTAAACTTCAAGAGGCATGACTTCCAGAGCCACCAGATCTTTGCAGATGGGCTCACTCACTTTCCTTGTACTTTGTTCAAAAATAAGTCTGTCAAAGCAGTCTGTATGAGCATCATGTAATTTAGTAGAAAATATATAATTTATCAAAAAGAGGGAAATCATACCATTTTCACATGATGAGTTTATTGAAGTCAGCAACAGATGAAAGGCGGAAACATGAGATACCTAATTTCTGGAGTATTGTTTGTTACTACTAGGTAGTTCAATCCAACTTTAACTTGGCATGAAGTGACACCTGGACTAAGTTATAGAAAGCTTTTTTTTGGCTAAGTCTCTGAATGGATATTATAGAGGCTATTCCACAGAAATGGGTCAAAATATTTTAATTTCCTTATGTTAACATAAAAGGAAATTTTTTAACTGTTTCTTATTTTATTTTTAATTTATGGAATAAAACAAGCATTTCCATAAAATAGCATAATTTTTAAAAAGATGATTACTTATGAAACTGTAAATCTATTATGCTATTCCTCTTAGATTATATAATGTATATATATGATACAATATAATATATAATATAATAAATTATATATATAATATATATAATAATTTTATATAATAATATATAAAAATTATATCAGGTAAATTTCTTTTTTTCCCCTTTTTTCTTTCTTTTCCTCTCTTTACCTCTGCTTTAGAGATAGCTACCATTAAATCATTGGACACTACTAACATTTTCTGTTCCCAGAACAAGTTTACAGAATTGCAGGGTTTGAAGGGGATGGCAGAGGCAATTTAAAAGAGAAACTCTCACCTTCCCCAATTTCAATATGCCCCAGAAATGATCATCCAGCCTCTTCTTGCATTCCTCTGGTAATGGGGGAAAAAACACATTTCTTCCCAAGGCAATATTGTCCTTTGGACATTTCTAATTGTATGAAAGTTATCCCTAAATCAAATCCAAATTTTCCTTCCTACAACTTTCATGAGTTATACTCTCTGGGACTAAATTGTATATTCCAATTTCTCTTCCACCACTTGTTCAATGACTGGTTTTCTATGTTCTGTGATATCACTGGAAAGAAATTTCTGAATTGGGCTATACAGCTGAATACTGCCTCAGGTCTCAGGCACAAAATATTGTAAAGGGTTATTCAGTTTGTCACAAGATCTTTGATGAATCACAATATAGTAGAAAGAAAAATTAAAGTGAAGACAGAAGTTCATTTTTTCTCTTCCACTTTTCTGCTGTATGACCTTGAAAAAGTAAAACATAAATAAACAAAGAAAAATCCAACAAGTTTCCATATTCCTTAGTATTTTCTGCTGAAAAATGATCGAGGATAATAAACTAGATGAAATTTAAGGTCTTTTCTAGGTCTAACATTATATGAGATTTTAAGTCTATGAATTATATACTGGTAACACCTTCTGGGCTTTTTTTATGTTTTCAGAGGCCCAGAAGTAGGGGCAGCTCAATGATAACAGAACTATGCAATCTTTTATTTTCTTTATGTGACCAGTGCTTCTGCATCACCATGTCATCTGTTTCCCTCTCAAAAAACATCTCAGGGACTTGATTCCCCATAAATGAAATAGTGATTCAGAAATAATGGTGTCACATAACTCTAGAACAGAAGTTTTTAACATGGGGCATGAGAATTTGTTTTTGTTTTATTGTTGTTTTAAAGATAAGTTTTAAGACAATTGCCTTTCTTTGTATTCCTTTTTTTAGGCTTCTGTTTTTTAATCCACTCTGCTATTTTCTTCTGTTTTATGGAAGAATTTATCACCTTTACATTCATTGTTATGATTACCAGCTCTGTATTTCCCTCTATTCTTTTTTCTCCCTTGTATATACTTTTGTTTTCTCTTTCCACCCTGTCCTTAATAGTATGTTTTTTACCCACCCCACCCACTACTTTATCTCCTATCACCCCTTACCCCATTTCTTAGTAATGTTTTAACCCACCCCACCCATTACCTTATCTCCTATCACTGCTCCCCCCATTTCTTAGTAGTGTTTTTTAATCCATCCCACCCACTACCTTATTGTCTATCAACCCTTCTCCTTTTTCTCTTACCTTTTTCCTTAGTGTTTCTGCCTTCCCTTCTATCCTGTCCCTCCTTTTTCTTTTCCCTTTTTTTCCTTCTACTTCTGTATAGCATTAGATAAGTTTCTAAACCCAACTGAATGATTAAGGTACTCCCTCCTAGAGTCAAAACTGGTGAAATCAAGCTTCAATGTTCATCTTCCTCCCTTTTCCCCCCTTGCTTGTAATAGACCTTTTTTGTTTCTTCATATGATCTAATACTCTCCTTATAACTCTCCTTTCCTCTTTTTGCAGTACAGACCTTTTTTCACCCCTTAATGTTTTTTTCTTTCATGTCATCACATCAGAATCCATTCACAACCACACCCTCAGTCCATGTGATGACCCTTTTTGTCTGGTCCTTTGACAGATACAGTTCTCACAAGTTACAGATATTGTTTTCCCATCTGGGGATGTAAAAAGTTTAACCTTTAAATATATATATATATATATATGAATATAATACAAAACAAAAATAAATATATATATATTTACCTTTCTATGTTTCTCTTGAGTCCTGTGTTTGTAGATTAAATTTTCTTTTTAGTTCTGGTTTTTTCCAATAGAAATGATTAAAAGTCTCTTATTTCACTGAACCTCCATTGCCTCCCATGAAAGATGGAGCTGCCTCTCATTGGGTAGTTAATTCTTGGTTGTAATCCCTCATCCTTTGCCTACCATAATATGGTATTCCAGACCCTCCAATACTTTGTTACAGAAGCTGCCAGATCCTGGGTAATTCTGCTCCTTGATATTTGAATAGTTTTTGTCTGACAGCCTGCAGTATTTTTTTCCTTGACATTACAGTTTTGGCATTTTACAATAATGTTCCTTGGGGTTTTCCTTTTGGGATTTCTTTCCAGAGGTGATCTATGTATTCTTTCAATGAGTATTTCCCTTTCTGTTTCTAGTATAGTGGGGCAGTTTTCCTTAATGACCCTTTGTAGAATGCTATTCAGGCTCTGTTTTTGATCCTGACCTTCAGGTAGGCCAATAATTTTAAAATTGATTCTTCTGGATCTATTTTCAAGGTCAGCTGTTTTGCCAATGAAATATTACACATTTTCTTCCAATTTTTTTTCATTCATTTTAGTTTGACTCTTTCTTGCTGTCTCACAAAGGCTTCCATTTGCCCTGTTCTAGTTTTTAATGTGTGATTTTCTTCAGTTATCTTTTGAATCTTTTTCCATTTGTTTTTTTTTTCTACTGTAAGTAGTTGTTTTCTTCAGACAATTGTTTTCCTTCCTTTTCCAAACTGTTGACTCTCTCATACATACCTCATTTCTTTTCTCATTTTTTCTTCTACCTCTCTTATTTGCCTTTTGAACTTTTTATGAGTATTTCTAAGAAGCCTCTTTGGACTTGAGATCAATTTATCTCATTCTTTGAGATTTCTTCTGTGAACATTCTGAGATTGTGTTTTGATCTGCCCTGTCACCATAGTAGCTATCTATGGTCAAGGTTCTTTTTTGTTTCTTGCACATTTTCTTTTGGTAGTTTCTCTTTTTTTTTTTTAAGGTTGAGCTCTGCTCCTGGGGTATAGGGTGTGCTATCCCAAGTTTCCTGCACAGCTCTAAGCCTTGGCTTTGAGCACAGTGACCCTTGTGTTTGCAGGAGATAACTTTGCCCACTCTGTTCAGGAAATAGCCTGGTTTCCCAGAGTTTCCCTTCTGAGCTGGGACTGGAAGCTTTCCCCCTGATTTGCACTTCTACTGAACCAGGACTGAGGGTCTTATTGATTTGCTGTAATTAAGACTCCTTCACTGACTTTCCCAGAGTCTATCTGACCTGGGCTGAAACTTCTTTTTACTCCAATGAGATTGACCTCCCTTGAAGTTTTTTTCAGTCTATCTTCAGTTGGAGAGTGATTTCATTCCATCATTTTCTGTTTAGAGACTTGGTTTCATGTGATTCTCAAGGGAAACTGGGAGACCTCAAGTAGCTTCCTGACTTTCCTCTGCCATCTTGGTTCCACCCCCAGGACTCTCTTTCTTTGTATTCCTAAGTAATTTTTTGATACATCAAAAACCTTTAGAGAATAGGACCATAGGCTTCATCACTTTACCAAAAGGGTCCATGACAAAAAAAGGTTAAGAACTCCTGGCCAGGGGATCTGATAGAGATTATCCATATGGTGACTAAACTGTTGCAGGAACTGGAATGGTTTATTGCCCAGCTTGTAATGATCTTTCCCTCAAGGCAATTATAATTGTCTCACCAATTGTCTCATCAATTTTCTCAGCTGAGGCAGCTCTATGACTGACTTGAATACAGCTGAAACTAAATTTACTTTTCTAGACCTGGAAACCTGGTCTGGGACCTGGTTTCTATGATTTGTGTGGTTCACTATTGTCTACCCTTCAGGGTCTAATTTAAATGTTTCCTCTTTATGAAACCTGAATCCCCTGAACTAGAAGTCTTTTCCTCTACATGTGAACCTTTTGTTTCTAACTTAATTATAATATAAATAACTATTCATGAGTTACCCACTGGAAGCTAGGTGGTATTATAGATAGAATTCCAGGCCTGGAATCAGGAAAGGCCTTCCAAATTTAAATTTGTCTTCAGACATTTAATAGTTGTGTGACCCCAGGCAAGTCACTTAACCCTGTTTGTCTCAGTTTATTCATCCGAAAAATGAGCAGGAGAAAGAAATGACGAACCACTTTAGTATCTTTGCCAATGTTAAAATTTATTATCTAAAATAAAAAAGGAAACTGAAGACAGTTATGAAGCAATCTATGACTTAATTTGCAAAGCCAGCATTTGCATATTAAATCAGATCACTTAACTTTTTAGATGTCAGAGATGGGAATGATTTATAGAGAAAAAAGGATTTTTTTTTAAAATAGCAGGACTTTGTTTTGAACATAATTCAATTGGACAAGGAAAGTTATTTGACTAGTTAACTTCTCCCAAGTTTTCTTAATCCTTCACCAAAGTCCTTGCCTTACAGAGGGTGCATTTTCTATCCAGAAATACTGGGAAAAAAGAAATTGCAGTCAGTAGTTAGCAGTCACTCCTTCCATTCTCTCCATCTTCCTGAAGATTTCTTTATTCAATTTAGACTCTTCCTCAAGAAGAAAGAGGAACTTAACCTCTGGCTAATCTTTCTCCAGATGCCAGTAACAGGAATTTAGCCTCCAGGCAAACCTTCCTTTTTCTGATAGAAAGGAAATCTTTGTCTTAAAAAAAAATGATGCTATGGTTATTTTATTTTTCTAAATTATCTGCCACTAAATGATAAAGTCTTCTAAATCTATTCATAAATCTGTGGATAGTCTAGACTTACTAGACTATTTGTGTTACTTTAGTTTAGCTGTTAGGGCTAGCATTTCCTTTAATCAAACTAAAAGGAAGTCAAAGTAATCAATACAAATGGATTTCCTTTTCACCAAAGAAAAACCCAAGTGGGGTCATGAAGAGTTGGGCATGACAACAAATGAACAACAATAGCAACTAAAGTTTTCCCTAAATCTTCTCTTCTCTAGCATAAACATTCCCATTTCCTTCATTTAATCTTTATATCACATGGGCTCAAGGTCCTTGAGTGGTTGATTTCTTCTGGACTAGTTCTCTCACTAACCAGTGGCCTTCCAAACTTTGGTGGCTAAATCTGCATGCAGTACTCTTTATATGGTTGGGCAAGAGTAAAGTAATCTCAGGGAAAAAGAATTTAAGAAAAATAGAGAGGAACCATAGGAACATGTTAATTACTTAACATTTATAATTACTAGATTCTAGCAACAGATAATAAACACATGCTATTTATAAATTTCACAAATGAAAACTTTATTTTTACTAATATTAAGAATGGCCTTTTTGGATACATATATTTATTAATTATCCGAAATAAAAAGGAAACTGAAGAAAAAGTTATAGAGCCATATATGACTAAATTTGCAAAGCTAACATTTGCATATCAAATCAGGTCACTTGACTTTTCAGATGTAAGAGACAAGGAGTGATTTATGGGAAAAAATGATTTTTTTTTTAAGGACAGAACTTTGTTTTGAACATAATTCAATTGGACAAGGAAGGATGTTGTTTAGAAGAATGTTGTTCTATTTATATTTCAGAATGGAGCCATAATCTCATCAGTGGAGGTCCTTTGGTGGTACAAACCAGAAATTATGCACACTTTGCCCAGATTTGTCTATGTTCCCCCATAAATCCTTCATAAGATGTGCTCCTGATATGCTGTGCTCTCCTCTAAATCTCTTAGCCTTATATGGAGTACCCAAACTATCCTTTGATTATTTCTTAGTATGACTATATAAGCACTCCTCTGCATTTTCCTGAATATATTTTCTATCACTTGTTCACCGTATCTTTGTTTCTCTTTTCTATCTTTGTGCCCCATATATCTTTCTTTTGCTCATTGAGTTATTTGTAAAGTTGCTTCTGCAGAGACTATGGTGTTTGATAATAATTAAAAATACAGTATCCTAGAAGAAAATAAATATTTTTAAAAAGTAGATTTTTGTGTTATAGAGAAACTTGTGATCATTGAAAGCACTAAACAATTCCCTAATTCAATTGCTTTTTCCCACTTAGTAATTTCTGCATCCAGCTCATTGTCTAACTGTGAATCAGATGTTAAGACATACATATTAATGGCCTAATTCAACAAGCTGCCAATTCAACTGCATAAAATCATGACAATATACATTTTTATCAAGACATTTTTTCCTGTATAGATCAAAAGGTCAATCTTTGAGCAATCTAGATTTCATTGTGGAGAGTTTGTAATATTTATAGAATTTAAGTAATCAGTACAATGTCATCTGCAAATAGAAGCAGAAGGGAACCCATGTAAGTTTATCTTTTTAAAAAAACTGAAATTGCAGGACTTATGATCACAAGCTGAAAGGACATATGATTAACTGCTTATGTAAAAATTTCCATTTTTCTCAGAAATGTGGTATACATAAAGGCAGCACCTGAATTGAAATGTCCATAGAAAAATAAATTTACACATGGAACTGGACTAATTTCATTCATTCTCGACCTGTTCTTTGAGTTTCAGAAAGAAATCATTTTTTTAAGTTGTAAGATAATACATTTAGAGTTGAAAAAGACCTTGGAGGTTATCAAGATCAACCCTCTCTCATTTTTACTGATAAGGAAATTGAAGCACAGTGTCACACAGCTTATTAAGTTTCTGAAGCAGGCTATGAACTCAGATCTTTACAAAGCTATAGGAATGCTAGGGTTTTTCAGTCTTTAGATCTCAGCTTATTCATCTCTTTACAAGAGTAAGAGAATAATTAATGGCCATGAATCTAATTTTTTTTCACTCATAACTTACCACATGCAATGATAACCAACCTACCTATACATGCTTACAACCCAGGATAAGACTGATCCTTCTCTCTTATCCAACTCTCTTTTGGACATTTCCATATTATTGTCCCATAGGCATTTCAAATGTAACATACTCAAAATAGAATTCATTATTGTTTCCCTTGAATCTATCCCTCCTTCTGATTTTTCTGTTTCTGTCAAGGATAACACCATTGTTCTAATAACCCTGGATCATAATCTTGGTGTCCTCTTCAGCTATCCATATTCACACCACCTCATATTCAATTATTTGTTGTTTTGTCAATTCTACTTTCTCAACATCTCTTATATCAATCCCCTTCTCCAATTACACCACAGCCATATGACTACAGCCTTCACTATAGCAGTAACCTCCAAATAGGTCTCTTTAACTACTATTTTTCTCTTCTTAAATCTATCTTCCACACAGCTGCCAAGTGGATATTACTAAATAATAGGTCTAACCATGTCATTGAAATGAAAGTTGTATTATCTAGTACCCCACTCTATTTCTTTTCTTTTTCTCTGATTGTTATTCTCATTCTTCTTGTTTCTAGAGGGATATTGAGAGAAAAGAGTGAACATGAAGTTTTCTTATAAAATAAACAAAATACCTAGGCTAGAAGCAAAGGAAGGTTGACAAAAACGGGGAAGTCTGGGTGGAAAGTGGGGCATTGAAGCAGTCCCAGGTGTTAGAAAAATGTAAGTTATCCATTTTCTTCCCCAAATTAATTCATCAATCAGCAGCTATGTGTTCAGCACCTACTACATGCTAGAGGCTATACTCGGAACTGGGAAGACAATTATAAGGAATGAAAAAAATTATACTCACAAGAAGCTAACATTTTAGCAGGAGAAACCACAAATACAAATGAATATGCACAAAATAAATATAAAGAGATTAATTACAAATAAACACAAGGAAGTTAAATATAAGTAGTTTTGGAAGGAAGAGTTCTTGCAGATGGAATCAGGCAAGATTTCATATGGAAATGATGCTTGATCAGTGTTTTGAAGGGAGAGATTCTGTGAGGGAAAGGTAAAGAGGAAATGCATCCCAGGGACATGGGGGATAACAATATACAGTTACAATAGAGAAAGAAGAAGATATGAGGATGAGTGAAAAGATCAGTTTTGCAAAATTGAAGGAACTAAGAGAAACAGTAATGTCCAGTAAGATTGAAAAGATAGGTTGGAGTCACATGTAAAAGTCTTTAAATGCTAAATAAAACAGTTTATATTTAATTTTAGAGACAATAGGGAATCATTGGAGTTTATTTCTCTCTTTTTTCTCATTCCCTTTTAGACACTAGATTCTATGTCTCTGTTATCTTTTGAGCCAGGGATGAAAAGACCACTCTGTTAACACTTCTTGTTACTCTTTCATACCCATTACAACCAAAATTCTCAGTCAACACAGAAATGTGAGGTACACATGTTTAAAAATGTGAATTTTCTACGCAAAAGTAAATAGCATAGCAAGAAATAAAGACTGACAGAATAGATATGACACCCAAATAAGAAACTCAGAAGTACTCAACTATGAAAATGAAAGTGTACCTTTAGCTAAATAATTAGTAGTTATGCTAGAGTGTTATGATTTTCATCAGGTTAAAAATCTTTTGCAACATTTATTTCAACAGCGGTTAACATTATCCTGAAGCCATCATATGCACAATTACAAGCAAGAATGTTTTTAATTAATGCTGATTGCAGTTTACTCTATGCCACCTGCAAAATGTAAAACCTAATTATCTTCTCTGTAATAATGATCTGATCGGAGGCATTTGAGCTGTGGGGTGTATTTCTTAGTTTTCTACTAAATGAGAACTGAGGTAAGAATAATAACCTACCATTGTTTTGCTGTGGCTTACCTCTGGGCTGGCTTTTGTTAGGAACTGCTGAGGTTCATTATGGATTCAGTAGTGTCAGCTCTAAATTATCTCCCAGCCAATGAACTACAAAGCAGATTATTATCTATAGCAAATCTTCAAATTCTCACATTGAAAATAAAGATAGGGTTAAGATCGTGACTACTCGGTTTTAAATTTTCCCTTTCTTTGGATCCTCTTAGACTGCATGTAGTTGACAATTTAGCAGGACCCAAAATGAAGCATTTTTTTTCTGATATCTCCAGATCCTGGATAGACTAAGTAGAAAGTCTTTTCAAATATAAACATTCAACTAAATCCTATACCTTCAAGAAAGAGCATAAAATACATACCCTCCTTTTGGTAGAGAGGTGGGGGACTAGGGATCTGGAATGCTGCTTGCTTTGTTGTACCTGATTGCTTTATTGATCTGATTTACTTGATTTTATTTTGTATTTCCTAAAGGCAGAAACTGTCTTGTACCTTTCTTTATAGTTCCAAGATATGCAAAATGACTGGCAAAATGTTTATTTAATGAATGATTTATTTCAAAGGAGGGTTTAATGGAGGAAGAGGGGTATCTATTAGGAGATGATTACATTTCCTTTAAACCATAAATAAAATAGTAAAAGTTCAAAACAGCCAAGCAATGAAGGAGACAGAGGCAGAGAAGACAGAAACACACAGAGAAAAACAGCCCAACTCACCTAAATCAGGTGCTCTATATTATTCTAAAATATGATGCTGTTCTTTGTCCTTCATTCTCAAAGAGAACCATGACATCAGGGAGGTGGTATCATGGCATGCAAGTGAATTGAATTTAAGTGAGGGAGGGCTGTGCAAGGTCACCTATCTCACTTTCTCCTCCAGGACTATCTAGGTTCAGTGGCAAGAAATATAGATCAGGACAATTGGAGATGGCCTGGATGCAGCGGAAAACCTTGGCTTTTTAAGCTTAACTCTTTAACAGGTCTAGGTTAACTGAGGTAGCACCCATTAAGGCTAGGTAGCAATTGAGGCAAAGAATGGCCTCTTTCACTTAGTCAAAAATATATATATATATATATAAATAAATAAATAAATCTGAGAAGGGAAGACCCTCCTTCCATTTCTTCCTTCCTTCCTTACTTTCTTCTCTTCTTCCCTTCTTCTCTCCTTCCTTTGTTTATATAGGGTACAACACCTTTACTTGCAGATGCGCTTAAAAAACTTCTTTTAATCACTGAACTCTCCCATGACATTTCTTTCTTAAGAATCATGCCTTAAACCAAACCACTCTCACTCTCATTTGTTGGCCAACAATAGGTCCTAGGCCAAGTCTCATTTGGTCATTGTTTGGGTCCTGATTGATTCACATCTGAATCAATAGCAATCATTTCAGTTTAACATGTGATGTTTGTCCAATGACACCACAAAATAAGGAATGGGGAGTTACTAAAGAGGATATAAGATTGGAGAAACAGAAAAATTTCCCAGGTCTTATTCCTTCATTTTTTCTGAGTATCTTGAATTATTTTTAAGTAGTAGGGAATTCTCAAATCAGACATTCATAGGTTCAGAAATTTAAAACAGAAGGAAGGCATTTAAATCCAAACCTCACATATTAAAGAAAATTGAGACCCACAGAGGTTAAATGATTTGTTCAGAGTTACATAGAACAATGAGCATCTGAGTAGAATTTGAAGCCAGGTCTTCCTTAAGTCCAACATTCTATATTCAAAGACAGATAAATCTATTTTCTACTCCATTTCTTTAGCATGAATACTTGAAATTTCTACTATATCAAATTGGTGAAAAGATAGAAAACACAATGTGATAGCTCATACAAAATTTCAACTGATCTTCCATCCTGATCTCTCCTATAAAAGAACAAAGGCAAGAAGTCCCTCTCAAGACCAGTGTGTCAGGCACTAAGCCTTTAGCCTTCCCCTTAACTACTGCTAAGTCTTCAAATACAAAAGCAACATATTAAAAAGGTGGGTAATGCATAAAAAAGATAAATTGCTTTAGTGGGGAAAAAGATACCTAATAGATAGATAGACAGACAGACAGACAGACAAGTGTGTGTGTGTGTGTGTGTACATTGCATTTCTGTTCCCCATGCTATCCTTTGGGCATGGCTATTGGAAGACATCCAATAAAGGCCAAACACAAAGGCAAAAGAGTTAGAGCTTGAAAAACTTACCTCCAGGGTATAATTATGAAAAGCCAGACTCTCATCAGTAGCATATGACAGGATGTGAGGTTAAAATTGGTTTAAGCAAGGTGGCCAACTGTTTCTGTTATCAAAACTCCACAGATTGTGAAAAGGAAAATGCATCAACTGAACTACAGTGATTGTTCTATTGCTGATATTATCCTCTGGATGATGGGTTACCTTTTATTTTCTCCCCTGAGGTTGAAGAGGAAAATTTGAGGAGTTTTGAATAGAATGCTTCCAAAACAAAACACTCTTATGAGGACTAAAAACAGATATAACAGGTTTGGGGTAGTAGAATCCTTTAGTATAAAAATTTCACCTTAACATGAAATGAATATATTAGTCAATATTCAAATTGGTTTAATTGAGGAAATAATAAGGAATTTCTAAGATTTTTACCAAGTGATGGATTACATCAAGTTTAAGAAAATAAATGTCTTTAAAACAGACTGTGTTATTGACCTCAGTTTGCTCTTTTCTAAGTTTAAGAAAAAGAATAAAGCTGAATATCTGAGCCACCAAATTGATCTCAGAGCTCCAGGTACAGAGCTCCATGTACAGAGCCACATATCTAAGCCAGAGTCATAGATTAAAATGAGGTTGGAAAATGTTTTCAAACTGCCCATACCCGACTCTTCCTCAAACTAGATACCATTTTATGTAAGCCAGCAATAACCCTTGAAATTTCTGTTTTCCTTCAAAACCTTCTGCAAAGGTGCAGAAACTGGAGGCACCTTATAGTCTCCTTAGATGTCATTTCTTCAACCACCTGGGGTTAGATCACATTTGCTTTATATGTATTTTATGTATGAGTAATTACATACTGTTGTCTCCCCTGTTCAGTTATAAGCTTCTTGAAGATCATGGTTATTTCATCTTTGTTTTTATATTCCTCATGTCTACCATAGTCCTAGCTTGTTGATTGATTTATGGTTTAAAGAAGAATCCTAGGAGTTTAGTACCTTATTTCATTTTCTGTCCTTTTTATTCAGAAAATGACATATGTAATCAAAAAGACTTTAAACCATATTTGGGGTTTTCTGTTAACTGTGTGTGCTGATACATAAACACACTTAGGTACAAAAATGTACAAGAAATCACATCCCAACATCAGCACAATGGGACCACATCCTGCAGTATTTGGTAGGAGAGAAATCTTACTCAGTTAAAGTTTTTAATTGCATTATAAAAGTGAAGGCCTATATATAATTTCCATTCTAATAGTCCACCAAAAAGTCTACTTTTGGTTAAAAAAAAATCCCTTTCAAACTAAATTCCTTAGACCACCTTTTCTTTAGCAATTTTATCCATCAGATAAAAACCAAAGCCTTTTATCATGCTAATTCAAGGTCCTCCATAACCTGCCCCAAAACTATCATGCCAAACATCTCTTAATCCTCCCCAGCATGAAATAGTTGATCCAGCTAATTTAGTAAGGTCACTCTTCTCCAAACACACACTGGTGACTTCCACCTCCACAACTTTGTTCATATATTCCTTTCTTCTTGCTTTGTGGAGATGTTATTCATCCTTTGAGCCACAGTTGAAATTGGTTTTAAAACCCACTGTTCCATAAACCACTTAGGTCCATAGTTAGCTTTTCTTTCTCTGAAGTCTAAGAACATTAATAATCTGTGTCACATATTGATGTAAAAATTAGAATACCAGTCAAGGTATTTTAAATTCTGGGTTTCAGTTCTGACGCTAATATTTTCTAATTGTGTGACGAGGGCAAGTCACTTAATTTTGTAAGGCTTATATGTGGTATAATAGTTAGAGAATAAGGTCTAGAGTCAGGAAACTTCATCTTCCAGAGTTCAATTTCTGCCTCAGACTAGCCACTATCTAGGTGAATCTGAGTAAGTCACTTAACCCTCTTTGCCTTAGTTTCCTCAATTGTAAAATGAGTTGGAGAATGAAATGGCAAACCATTCTAGTATTTTTGCCAAGAAAACCCTAAATCTTATAAAAAATCAGATATTACTGAAATGATTGAACAACAACAACAACAAAACCTCATAGGTAAAAGGAGACATATCACTTGCATTTATCTGTCTTACTGGGTAGAAAGTGTATTGTAAACATCAAAATTCTATATAAATGTAGACTATAATTTATCAGTGCACCATGAAATAACTTTTGAAAATAACTCTGATAATGTGTATAAATGTGACAAAACACATACATTTGTGTGAATAGACATGTACTTCAATAATTCATTTCACTGATGCAGTCAAAATTGCATCTGTGCACTGAAGCAGATTGCAAACACTACAAACCAGAAGATTATGTTGCTAGACTGAGATGGTTGTGGTATTTTTAACCATGGGGCCAGGCATATATACCATAGTATTAAAATGCTGAACATAAACTGAAAGATGAATGACGAAAAATAGCTTTATTACTAAATATGATAAAATTGCCATTATATTGAGGTTTAGATTTTTGGAGGGTCAAAAACTATGATTTCACTGGTATAGACAGCTTGTGATATGGTCCTACATATCTCTGGTCCTACAGATACTAACCATTCTGTGATTTGTAATTTTAGCATTGAAAAGATAACTGAGAAAAGTTCTATAATTTTCTCAGGGACACATAGCTAGTAGGTGACTAGGCCTGGATTTGAAATCAGGTTATCCTAAATGGGGATAATATTTTATCTACTATATCATGCTACCAGGAAAAAAGAAGAAGAAAGGAAGGAAACAAGGAAGAAAGGAAGGGAGGGAGGAAGGAAGGAAGGAAGGAAGGAAGGAAGGAAGGAAGGAAGGAAGGAAGGAAGGAAGGAAGGAAGGAAGGAACGAACGAAGGAAGGAAGGAAGGAAGGAAGGAAGGAAAGTAGAGAGGGAAGAAGGAAGGAAGGAAGGGAGGGAGGGAAGCAGGAAAGAAGGGAATGAGGAAGGAAGGGAGGGAGGAAGGAAGAAAAGAAAGAACAAAGGAATGAAGGAAGGGAGGGAGGGAGGGAGGGATTTATTAAGTTCTAACTATGTGCTAGGACCTATGTTAGAAATACAAATACAAAAAGCAACATATGTTTCCAGATCATGTGACCAAAAAAGATGAAAGGTCAGACATTTTCTCTTATCCCCACAATTTCTCAAATCTTTCCAAAATAGAAATTATATACCAAAGATAAAGCAAATTCAACTACATAGTCTAGGACAGTTAAAACTCAAATTAAGACTTAAAAATGAACTGCCATTTACCTGCCAGTAACCAGGAGAAAGACCTTCAAACAGAGAAAAGTAAATTAAAGTAATACAAGACCATTCTGAACCCACTTGAAAACCCATGGAAGAATGGACTGATGTATTCTGAAGACCAATGAAGCTCAGGATGCACGGTGAACTAACTACAGTCAACTATGAAGTTAAGTGCAAGTGAAAAAAGATGGTTTTTAATAATAAGGAGACATGGGAAACATTCTTATAAAGAAAACCAGACCTAAAGAAATTATATACTTTTTAATTTAAACAACAGAAATGCAAAGTAAATGAATGTAGCTGCCTAGGAAAGTAACATCAATCAAGTGACAACAAAGAGACCAGTAAAATAAAAAAAAACAACTTTCTAAATGTACAAAAGGAGACAAAGATGAACAGAGAACTCAGATGGATATAATAATGCAAAGGTGGGCCATGGCTAATATATACATATATATATAGAATGTTGCAACTCCTTTCCTCAAAGTGAATCATTGCATTTTTTTCTGTTTTTTTGTTTTTGTTTTTGTGGGACTATCTTACAAAATGGGAAAGTATGTGAAAGAAGAGAGGGAAAAAAGGGGGAAGGTATGATGTGCCTGCGTTAAATCAAGGAATAGCAACACAAGGAAATTGACCCCTCTGGTCTGTCATAAAGAGAAGCTCCTACAGGAAAGTGGGTAAGGAGAAGATCTTGAAAAGGAAAAGGCAGGGAGAAGATGGAAGTCTGTCTTTAGTGGGAGGGGTTCCACTGATGAATGTTTGTATAAGGAAAGAGAGATGCTCTGTCAAGTGAGATGGAAACTTTTTGGTGTTATCTAGAGAATTTGAAAATATCACATACTCATTACATTGGGAGGGAGAGACTTAGAATTCCTAGAAATTATTGACATCTTGGAAATTATTATTGACAATTATTGACATTTTTGGGCAGTGTCATAGGCCAAAGAGAAATTTTTTTGTTTGTTTGTTTGTTTGTTTTTTTTCTGAGGCAATTGGGGTTAAGTGACTTGCCTAGGGTCACACAGCTAGGAAGTCTGAGACCAAATTTGAACTCAGGTCTTCCTACCTTCAGGGCTGGTGCTCTATCCACTGCACCATCTAGCTGCCCCCAAAGAGTAAGTCTTTAGGCAAATGGAATGGGGTGGAGAAGGCAGAAGTGACCAAGAGGAAGATATAAATCAGTCATTGGTTGTATAATCAAAAATACGGAGCTGGGTCATACTGTGAAGCAATACCCTCTCTGATACCTGCAAGAATTAGCATTGTTCTGGGAGTGAAACAAAATGGAAAAGATGATTAATCCATGGAGCAAACTCTACAAGGCAGTGACAGAAACTGCCTAGAGGGGAAAGGCTAAAATGGATTCTTTGGAAATTTTGACTCCATGAGGAATACCAAGGATAGAAAGAGACAAATGAGATAATTATAGGGGTCTTGAATCAGGGAATTGGGGGCCTAAGATAGACAGAAGAGGATAGATAATGAAGAGAATGTGAATATAATAAAAATGATGGTGCTATCTATCAGTCAATTTATCTTTCTAATTTCTTCCAATCAAATTACCATGAGAGCATTTTGTAAGATTTTATAAAATAAAAACAAAATTCATTTAAAAAAAAGAAAAGATCTATAATATCAAGGGAAAGTATAAAGAGAAGTAGAGGTAAAGAGTGAATATTACTTCTGGACCTCAAATTATCTTATAAAGCAGCAGTCATTAAAAAAATAAATATTTGTTTAAAAGTAGAAAGGAGCAGAATAGACCAGGGAAAACTAGAAACAATGAACCTAATAATCCAATGTTTGATAAAATGGAAAACATAAGTCATCTAGGAAAAAACTCCTTATTTGATTTTTTAAAAATTGCTAGGAAAATGGAAATCATTGTTAACAGAAACTAGACTTAAACTAGTACCTTGCACCATATTCTTCAGTACTTTCTAAATGAATGTTACCTCAAAAATTGTTACACTATAAAAATCAGTAAAGAATAAAATCATAAACTTTCATACCAATAGATAGATATATTTTTAACACAGACAGAAGCAATTACAAAAGACAAAATAGAAAATTTTGATTATATGATACTAAAAAAGCTTTTGTACAAAGTTAATGTACTTATGATAAAAAAGGAAGTAGTTGCATGAAGGGAAAGCTTTGTATCAAATTTCTCTGATAAGAGTTTGGTATTCAAATAATTGACATATATAGATATAATATTAATAGTCATTCCCCAAATAGATAAATGGTAAAAGGATATGACAAACAGTTCTCCAAAGAATTGCAAAGTATTCACAACCACATGGAAGAATGCTCCAAATCACTAATAAGATAAATGCAAAACAAAATACTTTGAAGTTTCATTTTAGACCCTACAAATTGGCAAGGATGTCAGAAATAGTCAATGCTGATAGTATTGTGGCATGAGACACATACAATAGTACAATTTTGGGGAAATTTTTAGAATTAGAATTTTAGAAAATTTAGAATTTAGAATAAAATGTCCACATCTTTTGAACTAGAGACTATGTCACTGACTTGATATACCAAGGAAATAGCTGATAAGAAGAAAATCTCCATATACATAAAAATATTCATAGAAATAGTTTTTATGATAACAAAGTATTAGAAACAAAGTAAATACTCATTGATTGGGAAATAGCTAAACAAATTATGGTATATCAATGCAATTAAATATTGCTGTATGAAATAAATATAGTAAATAGAGAATTGTAGAAATATCTACATGTGCTGATGTAGAATGAAGTAAGGAGAGCCAAGAAAACCACACATACAATAATCTTAACAATATAAATGCAAAGAAAAACCACATACACAGTAAAAATCGAATATGAATATAACAAAATAAAAAAGATCAAGCATGACTCAAATGAAGAGTTATGAGAGGAGGCATACAATCCATCACTTTGCAGAGACTGGAGTTCTATAGGTGTTACATAGTGTACATATTTTCAGGCATTTTCAATGCATTCATCAGTTACAATGATTTTTTTTTTCATTTGATAAATGGGATGGCTCTTTATGAAGAAAAGAAATCCTAGAAATAACTATACTGATCTAAAAGCAAACCCCTTCCCAAAAGAATATATAAATAAAAATTTATTTTAAAATAGAAACAAAAATAGAAAACAAGACAATCCCAACCCTTAAAGAACTTAAATTATATTCATGGAGAACAGCACCTGTCTAGGAATGGTAGGTAGATAGGAATATAAATACATACATGTTTTCTGAGAAATCTCAAGAATATTGTGGGTAGTCATTGGGCAATTGATTTATAGAACCTTTTTAGAAATGATGATGTTTTTATTATTTTTATCCCCAATGATAAAGGTAGAAAGGTAAAAGAGGACAAGAAAGAAAAAAGGGAAATGATAACTGACTGCAAATGTGACATTAAGGAATGGAGGAATATAGTTATTTTGAGGTCTGATATGCTATGGAGAACTTCCATTAATTGCTATGCAGGGATCCAGGACAGGAGACAAAATTTGCAGGTGAAATTGCAGCAAGGTAAATCTGAGTTAGAAAGCTCTTATCAGTCAGAAGGTGAGACCCCAGGAAAGGAGAAGGGGAGTGTTGTTTGCAGGCAGGAGGCATGCAGAAAGATGGTCAGTATCATGTACTATGGTAGGGGAAGAGCAGGGAAGTAATTCCGAAATTATCACCTAAAGTTATAATTTGTATTACAATGTTTTTGTTTGTGAGTGCTGGCTTTTTGTTTGTTTGTTCATTTTTCATATTTAGAATGAATTTTGGAGTCATTGATCCATTGGGGAAGCAGTGAGCAACAGTAGCAAGGAAGAATAATAGTTTTTAAGACTCACTTTTGCTACTCCCTACTTTTATGACATTGAGCAAGTCATTTAATCTTTATGTGCCTCAGTTTTCTCATCTATAAAATAATAATATTGAATTAGAATTTTAAGGAAATGAGAAAACTGTGTCTATGAGTAACTTACTTAAAGTCACACATATAATAAGTAAGGGAGCCAAGACAAAATTATGTCTTCTTTTTTCAAATCCATGGTCATGTTAAGTCAGAAGCAGTTGCTCTGCTCTGCTATGATCAATTCTCTTCCCAATCTCACCTATTTTTCTGCTAATCTCAGGCCAATTCAGTTCAATTACACTATATGTATTATAATCATACCAACAAATACATAAAAACATAATATGGTGTTGTGTTGTTGCTTAGTCATTCAGTGATGTCTAACTCTTCATGACTCAAAGAACCCTTCTACCCTCTATCACTTAAAATCTGCTCAATGACATTATCTGTCCATCTCTTCTGTCCCCTTTTCCTTTTGCTTTCAATTGTTTCCAACATCAAGATCTTTTTCAATGGATCTTGTCTTCTTATTATAAGGACAAGCATAACCCCATTTGAGGTTTTCTTAGCAGAGATACAAGAGTGGTTTGCCATTCCTTTTCCAACTTACTTTACAGATGAGAAAACTAAAGCAAATACAGTTAAGTTACTTGCCCAGGGTCACACAGATATCAAATAATAAACTCACAAATATGAGTCTTCCTTATTTCAGACCCAATACTTTAATCATTAGTCACTCTAGCCAGCTAACTGCCCTACAAAATGTGTATGTGCAATTATATTATTTACATATACTAAGGAATAATGAGTAGACATCTATATAGCACTCTGCCAACCTTAAAGTGCTATTAATTTTTATTACATTTATATGAATTGATTCAATGTAACAAAATGTGATCTTACAAGCTCTTTTACAATATCTTCCATCCATGTATCAAGATCAGTCAAGATTCCTTGAAAGAATAACAATAGATATAACCCTATGCAATGACCCTCTGATATTAAATATCAAACAAGGCATAATACTGGAAGATAGATGTATACTCACCAAGTGCATTTGACATTGTGGGAGGAAATTCGGCACAGAGTCTGGGAAGGTTTATCTGTGTATTATAAGACCCTCTAGTTGACGACATTGTGATGATTTCATTAAATTTCTGCACATGGCAGCTCCCTTTTGGGAGAAAACTACAATTATTCAAATTATTCAAAGCCAAACTTCTTTGAATGCATACAGTAAATGCCACATGAATGAAGAATATATATTGCCCAGATTTCATCATTTATTTAGATAGACCTTTACAGAACTGACCTAACAGTATTTAAGACAGTCCAGATGAAGCATGATCTAAAGTTAAAAAGGAGAGAAGAGAGTGGGCTAAATTAGATTGCTTTTAAGAAATTGCAAAGCTCTTTCCTAATCCCAAGTTTCCTATTAAGCCAAGGTCCATCTTTTTAATACTACTATCTTATTAGTATTGCTATGTGGTAATAAGGGGTGATGCAGCACTGTCTCCTAAAAACTAAGATGATCATCACAAAATAGTCAAAAGAGAGATGTGCAGCCCCAAACTAGCCAATCTATTATTGTTTCCTTGTTCCTTTGAATGAATACAGACACTTGTGAGGAGTGGATTATCTCTTTCATTGACTTCAGGGAATTGTACATCTTTGTTCTTCCCCTTCTGATTTGCAAAGTCTCTAGTATTTATTCCAATTAGATATTAAATTGCCTAATTTTGTACCCTGGTTAATTGTTTCCTTTCAATTAATTGTTCTTATCTGATGAATAATTTTTAATACATAAAGATCTGTCTCTGTATTCAGAGTCTTTGGAATGACTGGGGAGTCCATGTATCCATTTTTTATGCCTGTTTTGTTAATATGACTCAAATTGTTTCCTCAGCTATTATTAATTATTCATCACAAAAGGCATATAGGTATATCATGAAATTCAAACAAAATAATGAATTTAAAGCACTTGTTGGGACGGGAATAAATATTTATTAAGTGCCTACTATGTACTAGGCACTGTTCTAAGTGTTTTAGAAATACTATCTCATTTTATCCTCACAAAACCCTGTGAGATAGGTGTTATTATGAATGTTACAGAATTTAGGAAACTAAATTAGACAGAAGTGAATTGACTTGCCCAGATCACACAGTGAGTGTAAATGTTTAAATCTGGATTTGATCTTAGATTCAGTCTTCCTGATGCCAAACCTTGTGCTGTATCCACCACACAAAGTTGCTTCTATATTCTGATGATGACTTCATTCCCAGAACCTTCTACAATATTCCTGCTGAGCTTAAGAAATGTTTATGAGACTATAAGCAAAAGGGTGTGCTAGGAAATATTTGACAACCTGGATCTCCAGGGGGAAAATGCACACAAACTTTTAAGGCTAATCTGAATTATTAATACTTTTTTAAAATTTAGACAATCATCAAAAAAATAAAACTGGCTCTGATTTGTTATAATTGCCAATTTGTGAGAGGGAAATTTTTACCCTGAAAATATAATATTCAGTTGTGAGCTATACTTATAGGACACCCCAGAAATAATGGGTATAAAAGTATGAGTGATTCAGAATTCTTTCTTACTTATTGCTCAAGAAGTACATGTCTAGCCAGCATTGGTTTAGTAGCAGCTCTGTGTATATTTATGTCACAATCCTCATTCTTTTGTACTTGTGCTGAAGTTTCCATTCCCTCACTATGATGCCTACTTAGTCATTTGAAAAGAATCAAATGAGTATAGTGATGGTCTCTAGAGTATATACATGATAATCCATTCAGATGCAGGAAGGAAATCATAGAAATTTGATTTATAGTAATTTCCCTCTAAAAGTTAAGAAAAAGAAATTTAAGCTTCTTAATAGCAAATATATAGACTGATAATGGTACCCTCACTCCATTTGTATATCAAACAATTACATGTTACTATAATATATAAAGTATCCAGAGGGAAGAATAGTGCTCCATAAAATTGACAAGGATTGAGTGGTACATCTCTTACTGGTTCACTTTTAGTCTACTGTGAATTATTGTAGTTTATATTGCCCTATTAAGTGAATTTATAAATAATATTATTTTCTTTAAACTGAACTATCCTTCACAAAATGAACAAGTGGTTTAAAAATTCCTGTTGAGCATAATACTAATAATTTAAGCACAAGCAATAATAAAAAGAATAAAAAAAGTATTGAAACTTCTACTATTCTTAATATGGGCTTTTCATTAGCCATATTATCAAATAAAAATTATGGTGATTTAATCAAATTTGATCAGGTCAGCCAAAAATAATGGAAATTACCAAGGGCATTGTTAGGAAAATGAATTTACATCCACTCCTATTAAGAATAAACTTCATTATAAGTAAGGTTCATAGTTAATGAGATTTTAGCTGATTGTCTAAAACCATTATGATTAGTAAGAAACTGAAAAACTAAGCTTTTGTTGAAGAATACAAGTAAGTTGCCTATTTAAACTCCCAAATAGATGTCCTTAAAAATTGAAAACATAATTTTCCTATCTATTTCAAAATATTTTGGTTTCAGTCATTTTAATCAATTTATTTAAAATATAAAAATTTGGTACCTAATTTGTAAAAACTGACATCATTGAAGATGGAAATTCACTACTGAATTTCAACAAAGATGTTTGCATAATTGATAGATGACATTAAAAGTGAATATTATGATTTAGTAAGCTTAGCCAATGATTTTCTTCTTCCATTTAGATCATCAAATAGATGTTTTAGATAACTTTATATATATATAATATATACACACACATATATATAAGATTAATGAATTCATATGCATATGTTGGTGTGCTCAAAAATGTTTTACTTATGAGATACATGATAAAAACACTGCTTTAGAAGTCTACAGTATCATAACTTAAATTCTTTTTTTCCCAGTTAGAGGTGCCAACTGTTAATTCCAATGGCAATGGGGACTAGTAGGATACATAGTGAGGAAGCCGGGTGGTTCAGTGGATAGAACTCCACACCTAGAGTCAGGAAGACCTGAGTTAAATCCAGCCTCAGACACTTAATAGCTAATCATTTAACCTTTGTTTGCCTTAGCCACTGCAGAAGGAAGTGGCAAACTGTTCCAATATTTTTGCCAAGAAAACCCCATGGATAGTCTTAGTATAACATGGTTCATGTGTTCAGAAAGACTGAACAACCAGGAGGTACATATTGGACATAAATTAAAAAAGAACTTTACACTTTGAGATGGCATTTACTTTTCATAATGAGAGCCCTTTAAAAATATTTTTAAAAGTAAATATGTGGTTACATTCATTTAAATTTCTATTTGGGAAAGATAAAATATTTATTGCAGAAGCAGTCTTATTAACCACATTTGGAAATTTGATAGGCAACTCCTGTTCTCTGCTACTTTTAATCAGTGTTTGATATTAATTATTCTAGTGAAGTATAGATATTCATATACCTTTGAGTGAAGAATGACATTCTTCTAATGGGGAAGGTCAACCTCCTCAATGAAGATATGACTTTGAAGAAATATGCATGAAGACAGAGTAAAGGAAGGGGAAATTTGCCTTACAATTCTGATCAGAATAACCAGTTTTAGAAATCATAGACACAGTCAGCTTCTCCCATCTAATATTTTTAATTCAATTTCATTTTATTTTCTGCTCTGATTTCATTTCCCCCAAACCCTTCTAAGAAATATTTTTAAAAGTCATTATAAACATGTATAGTCAAGCAAAACAAATTTCTGAATTAACTACATTTCAAAACAAAATAAAGCATAAATCTCGATCTGCAATGTGAAATGGGCACCTCAGATATCTTTCTCTACCTGAAGTGGATAGCATGCTTCATCATAAGTCCTTTAAAACTATGGTTGGTCATTGTGTTGACCAGAATTTCTAAGTGTTTCAAAATTGTTTGTTTTTACCATATTGTAATTATATAAATTGTTCTCCTAGTTATGTTCATTTCATTTTACTTCATTTCACACAAATCTTAATAAATTTCTCTGAAACTATTTCTTTCACTTTCTTACAGAACAGTGGTTTCCCATTATAATCATATAACATTATATAACTTGTTCAGCCATTTCCCCAACTGAAGGGCATTCTCTCAGTTTCCAAGTCTTTATCATAAAGCAACTGTAAATATTTTTGTATATATGGATTCTTTTTCTCTTTTCTTGATCTTTTTGGAAAAAAATGAGCTTAATAGTGGTTATCACTGGGTCAAATGATATGAATGGTTTATTAACTTT
This sequence comes from Myrmecobius fasciatus, assembly GCA_023553655.1. Lineage (NCBI taxonomy): Eukaryota > Metazoa > Chordata > Mammalia > Dasyuromorphia > Myrmecobiidae > Myrmecobius > Myrmecobius fasciatus. The sequence goes on from JAJPUD010005813.1 coordinate 139,244, forward strand.
TGGTTATAGTTTCAAAGTACTTTCCAGAATGTCTAGAAAAGTTCACAGTCCAGCAAATGTGTGTTGTACATTAACCATTCTTTTGACCAAAATTCTTTTTATCAGACTGTTTCCTATAGAAATCTCATGATCATATATTTAATACATTCACATATACACTTATTTTCCTCATACACAGGACTCCATCTCCTAAATCTATGCCTTTTTACTGGCTATTCCCATGTCTAGAATGTTCTCCCTCTTCACCTCTGCTTCTTCACAATTCTTTCCAAAATTCAGTTCAAAAGCTTTTTTTTTTTATATGAACAAAAAGAAGGAATTGGATTCAATTAGGAGTCAGTAAATTGTAGTTGAAAAGATAAATACAGTCCACTGCCTCCCATGAAAAGTGAATGTTCTTTTTTAATTTACGGAATAAAACAAATATTTCCATAGCATAGTGTAAAAAGGTAAATTTGAAACTACAACTCTATTATGTACAACTTTTATTTTAAAGTTATGTAAATTTCTTTTCCCTTTTTTTTCCATGTCTTTATTCCCTCATCCCACCTTAGAGATGGCTACTATCAGACACAAATATGTATGTATATACATATATATGTATATATAAAATATACATGTAAAATTATTGTATACATATTTCTATTTATCAGGTCTTTTTCTGGATAGCTTCTCAATCATATTTCCTCTGTAATTAATCTGGGTATTTTTAAAAGTCAGAATGGCTTACTTGCTCAAAGTTGTTCTTAAAACAGTATTGCTGTTACTGTATACAGTGTTCTCTTGGTTCTGCTTATTTCATTATTTTGTGCAAATATATTCAGGTTTTTCTAAGATCATTGAGCTTATTGTTTCTTATGGCCCAGAAGTATTTCATCAAAATCATATACATACATACAAAATCATTTGTTCAGTCATTCCCCAATTGATAAACATACCTGCAATTTTCAGTTCTTTGCCAACACAAAGAGAGCTCCTCTAAATACTTTAGGACATATATATTCTTTTCCTTTAAGAGTGGTTTATACATTTAAAAATATAATAAAAATGATTAAATTTTTAAATGATTCCATTCTAAGTCCATACCCTTTCATATGCCTTTCCTCCAAGATTATTTTCCTTTTGGGTTATGTTGATATAGATATACATGTATGTTTTATATGTGTACATATATTATATATGTGTACATATACATATTATGTATATGTGTGTATATATACACACACATACATTTTGTAGGTATAGTTATTTTCATGGTTTCTCATTAGAATATGAGCTCCTTGAAAAAAGAGGCCATGTTTTTGCCTCTTGGCACAGTGGTAGGCACAAAGTAAGTACTTAACAAATGCTTATGGACTCTAAATGTGAAGAGTCCTCAGAGATCATCTAGTCCAAACTATATCTGAACAAGAATTCCTTCTACTATATCTCTAATAGGGGTCATCCATACTATGACAGAAAATCTCTAGTGATAAGAAATCCACTAAGTCAGATGATCTCATTATTTGGACTATCTAATTGATAAAAACTATTTTATTTCTCTAGAAGGAAAAAAAAACTGTCTGCAATTTTCAGTGATTATTTCAAGTACAATTCTCTCTCTAATCAATTCTCCACTCAGCTGCTAAATATGTCTACTTTTTAGGCAGATCTGAGCATTATTTGCCTCTATTCATTCCTCCAGGATCAAATATAAACTCCTTTAGCTTTTAAGGTTCTTTATAATCAAGCCTCTTCCTAAATTATCAATCTTCTTACAATTTATTTTTCTCTCTTATATTCTGCAATCTAGTGACAATCTCTCTAGTTCTTTCTACTATACATTCTATCTCCCTACCCCAAGCATTTTCTCACTGTCCCACAAGTCTGGAACACTCCCTTCTCATCTCTGCCTGACTTCCTTGTTTTCCATCTTTTTCCATCAAAATATCTCACTTTCTGAAAGAAGCCTTTTCTGATGCCCTTTAATCTTACAATCTTCCTTATGAGATGATTTCCAACTTATCCAGCATATCATATTTTGTGAGTACAAAGTTGTCTTCTTCATTAAACAGTGAACTTCCTGAGAGTAAGGATTATTTATATTTTTTCCCTTTCTTTGTATGTCCACTGCTTAGCATAGTGTCTGGAACAGAGTAAGTTCTTCATAAATGCTGGTTGACTGAATGACTTTGGGACCAAGTTAAAAAAATGAAGTATCTCCATTCAACGTGACAGACCTACACATCATAAAATCAAAATATAAAAACTGCAAAGTGAATGTAGACATTTAGTCCACTGATCCATAAACTATGTCCCATACCTGTTTTTATATGGTCCACAACTAAGAATGTTTAAAATTTTTAAGTGAAATGCCAATGGTCATACAACTAATGGGTAGTAGAGCCAACATTTGAATCTGAGTCTTCTAAATTCAAGGTCAGTGCTCTTTTTAGTATACCACAATCTAGTATCTTTCCTGGAACTATTATTTATTCCAACACTTTTCTGCATAGTAGTGAAACAAAAAAAAAGACACTATCCAAATAATTAACATTTAATATAGGATAGCTAGATGGTACAGTAGATATAGCACCAGCCCTAAAGTTGGGAGGACCTGAGTTCAAATCTAGTCTTAGATATTTAACACTTCCTAGCTGTGTGACCTTGGGCAAATTACTTAACCCCAATTGCCTCATCAAAAATAAATAAATAAATAAATGATGTGGAACAGAGAACCATGGAGAAATGCATAGCAGGTGTGATCAAGCTTCAACATAGAATGAATTAGGAACTTTAAAGAGTAGGAATAAAAAATGTCATCAAAGATTTAGATGAAGACATGGTCACATATAAGGAAAAACAATAGATGGACAGGCAGAGTGCTCCACTGGTATCCATGAGGAATGATTTCAGTAAATTGAGTGAATATTTTATGGTTAATATACAGAAAGATGTGGATAAGAATTGTATAGTATGGGAAGGCATGGATAGGATTTGCATCATGAGAAGAAATTTCTAATTTGATAAGATGACAGGACCATTTGAGCAGTCTATTGCCTATCCTAGTTTCCCTGTTCTATTATGTCTTCTATTATCTAAATTAGTTTGAGTTTATTAGGAAGTCATATTTTGGACAAGTCCACTTTTCTTTTAAGTAATTTTTTTCAGAAATTGAAAATGGGTTATTTCTCTATGTTCAACTTCTTAAAAAAAATTTATATCACAGGATCCTATATAACCTTCCTCTAAATTCTTTCAATTCACTCTCATAGAATTTGACACCTGTATCAGAATGCACCCAAATTTCCCAATGTGATTACTTCTTCCAAAGATTTTCATCATTTCTACTCTTGAAAAGAATTCCTCCTTATTGGACAGCAAGGGCAAAATTTTGCACATGGTTGCTTCTTGATTTTGAAAAATAAAATTACCATTAAAGGCAAGTCAAGAATTATACCAAAGGCTCAAGAATATATCCACATGATAAAAGCTCCCTTTCACCAAAATAGCCTGTTTTTACAACAAACTTGTGATCTCTTTTTATGATTCATTTCACACATTTTCTCTTTTATTCTTGTAAGGTATTATCTTTTCTGTCTGTCTGCCTCTGTCTCTGTCTCTCTCTCCTTTCCCCCTGAAACTTTCCTTCTCTCAGTAGATGGCACAGTTAGAATTGTGGATGTTAAAGTCAGACTTAGGTGGCTTTCAGAGTAGTGGACCTGTAGTCAGAAAGATCCAAGTTCAAATCTAACCTCAGACACTAACTCAGGACAAGAAAGCTTCTATTGCCTCAGTTTCCTCAACTATGAACTAAAGATAATAATAACCTTGCAAGGTTATCATGAAGATTGAATAAGATATTTGTAAAGTATTTATCACATAATAGGTACTATATCCTCATTCCCTTTCCCCCATCTCTTTCTTTCTCTGTCTCTCAGTCTGAGAGAGAGAGAGAGAAAGAATAACTTAATTTTTAAAGAAAACTGGAAAAGACTGAATTTTCATTTATTGTCAGCTTCAGAATGAAAAAAATCCTATTGGATTAGATAGCCTCTGAAATACCTTCCAAATCTAGTTTTGTGATTTTTCTGCCTTTTAAATAGCCATAATACCATGATGCAATCAAAATTATATGTAACAAAAGGCCAAAATTGGAAAAATTAGACCAAAATTAATTGGAAACTAAATAATCTAATCCTAAAAAATGAATGGGTCAAACAACAACAACAAAAAAAAAACACTGATAATTTCATCCCAGAGAATGACAATAATGAGACAACATACCAAAAGTTATTGGATGAAGCCAAAGCAGTTCTTAGGGGAAATTTTGTATATCTAGATGCTTACATGAATAAAAGAGAGAAAGAAAAGATCAACAAAGTGGGTGTGCAACTAAAAAAGCTAGAAAAAGAACAAATTAAAAATTAAATGCTGAGTTAAAAATTCTGAAAAATCAAAGGAAAGATTAATAAAATTGAAAGTAAGAAAACTATTGAACTAAAAAATAAAACTGAGAGTTGATTTTATGAAAAAACCAACAAAATAGATAAATCTTTGGTTAATTTCATTAGAAAAGTAAAGAAGAAAGCCAAATTACCACTATCAAAATGAAAAGGGTGAAATTACCACCAATGAAAAAGAAATTAAAGCAATAATTAGGAACTATTTTGCCCAATTGTATGTCAATAAATCTGATAATCTAGGTAAAATGGATAAATATATACAAAAATATAGATTTCCCAAATAACAAATGAGGAAATAAATTACTTAAATAGTCCCATTTTAGAAAAAAAATTGAACAAGCCACTAATGAACTCCCTAAGTAAAAGTAAATTCTACCAAACATTTAAAGAATAATTAATTTTAATCAACATATCCTTCCATTTTCTAGTTATAAGTCAAATAGTACAAGGTTTTGCTGATATAGCTATGAGGTGGAATTTACCTCTTTATGTAAATGATGAGCTTGAGGAAAGCAATTGGCACCAAATAATGGGATTCAGTATCAATTCATATATGAAGAAGTTACAAGGGCTTTCTCCTTGCCAAAAGGTATATTTGTTTATGAGAAGAGATAATAGACAAAATGAAGAGGTAAAATAGAAAAGTGGTAAATGTAAAATAGAGCATACAATTAGCAAGGAAAAGGGTTTTAACAATTAAAAATGAATAAGACAAGCTTCCCAGTGGAACTCACAATTAACCAGGAGAAAGGGAATACTCCATGAGGTGGGAGTATGCCATTAACTGGCAGGCTAAATCCACAGAGGAATTTAGCACCCTAAAAGAGTTAGCTTTAGCAAGGAGAAAGACATTATGAGGCATAGGAGAGGGATAGGGTAAGGAGAAAGTCACCATGAGGCAAAATGCTATAGCAGGCTAACCCAAAAGGGATTTGGCAAAGATGGCCTAGGCCATGGACAGATTTATAGAAGAAATTTAACCTTGAGGGTATGACATTATAACTGATTGGATACAGTAAAGTGAAGTTACCCAAGACCTCTACAGGAATGGAACTATAAGCCTGAGCTGATTCCCCATCAATGCTGTTCCCTGCTTGCCTCAAGTAGTAATCTTAACAATACTTCAGGTTTTCTCTGCCAACTCCACCTAGTTATCCAGAACTCATCATCATTTAGATCTAAGCTAATAATGTTTTACTGTTGGATCTGACTCTTTGTGACCCTTTCTGGGATTTTCTTGGCAAAGACACTGAAGTGGTTTGCCTTTTTTTCTTGCTCATTTTATAGATGAGGAAACTGAGGCAAATAAGTTTAAATGATTTTTCCCAAAGTCACCCAGCTAGTAAGCATCTGAGATCAGATTTTATCTCAGTAACATGAGTCTTCCTGACTCCAGGCCACTCTATTTAATGAATCACCTAGCTTATTCATAATTTTTTTAAAAAAGCTAATATTTATAGCATACTTTCAGGCTAGAAGAATGCTTTATAAATATTATCTCCTCTGAACACCTGGGAAGTAGGTGCTATTCTTATCTTCACTTCATATATGAGGAAACTGGTTAGCTGATTTGCCCAGGGTCACACAGCTAAATTGAACTTCGATCTTCCTGATTCTAGATCTAGAACTATATTTTCTTATTGCTTAATATCTTCTTTGAATTTCTAGATCTCTCCACTGATAGGATCCTTCTTATATCATACTTTTTACCCTCTCTGATTTATGCCTTGTTATATATTGATAAGAATTTTCTTCTCCTTAGTTTGTATAGAGAAACCAGTGATATTTCTTCTCCTCAATAAAAGCCAAGTAATTAAAAAAAAAAGAAACTCTTTTTAAACATACAAACCGCCTATCTCCAATTCTCAGGAGAACAATACAATCCAAGTGATTACTCTAGGACAAAGACCTAATTTCATTAATACCTGCTGTGTTTGGGAAAGAACAATTACACATGAAAGATATTATGTTTTTATAAATGCTAATTAATTGTTCATTGTTTATTAGAAATGCAATGTCCTCTTTGTGACAGAATTAGGAAAATGAAGGAAATATATGTAAAAAAAAATAATAATTGAGGCAGTCACAGAATCATAGAATCTTGGACTCCTTGATCTAAAAGGGTTTTCAGAGGACATCTAATCCAACTTCTATTAAAATCTTGAATCTGATTTACAGCTTTCCTTTAGGTGGCCACTACCTATTAGCAAAGAATTCATCAATTTCTAAGCAAGTGTATGTTGTCTCCTCCCCTCCCAGCCTCCATTAGATTGTGAGTTCTTTGAAGGCAGGCAGAGAGGAACTTTTTATTAATTGTATACCTAGCACTTAGTGCCTGGAACATAGTAGGCATTTAATAAATACAGACTGGGATTAGGTTGTTTAGAGGCAAAGTATAAGAAAAGGCCTCATCATCCCTCCAGGTGTAGCAGCAAAACAGACAAGTCCTAAAGAAACTGAGTATAGATCAGTATGTCATACAGTAATCATGATGGGTCTGGAGGAAGAGCTGTGGTCACATGCAATGTCTAGCTGACTGGAGGTATAGTGGTAGGTTAGTTTTTAAGGTCCCATTGAACTTGAAGCACAGTAGCAGGGTAGATAGTAAATCCCATGCCCTTCTGTATTATCCTAAGGTTTATAATTGAGCAAATGCGCTCATCCTTAAGGAAAAAGGGGGAGGAAAGAGAGGAATGGTTCTGAATTGAGGATGACCCACTTGGGGACAGAGATAAGGGTCAGCTTGCAGACAGGGAAAAAAAGGGGGAAAGATGAGGGAAGGTTCCCTTCTACCACCTGCCCTACTGAGCCACATTAGGCTTATGTAGGGGAGGAACAGGACATCTTGCATCATTCAGGAAATTTTTTTAAAAAGGCAGACTTGATGAATTCAGGAGAATTGGTTGAAATATTGTATTCCTTTGGAAGTAATAAAGTAATATTGATACAGAAGTTAAACAGTGAGACTTTTTAATTCCCTAAACAACTCATAATAAGTCAAAGGAGAGAAAACCAAATCAAATTCATCACAATAGAATTAATTAATATAATATTCTTTTGTGATTATGAATCCTTAGCCTTTTGGTTCTTTTTTTCTACTTGTTATCATAAAGTTTGTTTTTCTGTGTTTAAAAGTGAATTAATTAATTTCTGAATTAGTTAAAAATAATGCCTATAATCTTATGTACAAACTCCATTTCTTAATTCTCAAAGCTGTCTATGCAGGAAATATTGTGCTTCCTCTCTTACCCCAGAGAGTCAGCACAAATAATCTAATGAAAGTGAGCAGAAGTAAATCAACCCAGTCAGTTATTACAGAATTAAAGGAGGTCAGCAACATCAGAAATCAAGCATCACTTGATCATAAATCCATTAATCCAACAAATATTTCTTGAGTGCTTCCTGTATATCATTGTGCTGAACCATATAGAAGATAATAAGATGAAAAAAGTATGAGAGGTGTGTCTACTCTCTAAAAATTTATGACCTTAAGGGAAAAAAATGTGTAAAATAACATTTATACAAAATAGAATATTACAAGTGCACTGAAAGGGGCACAGCCTGCTGTGAGTTGAGAGAACAGAGAAAGAATTTCTAGCTACTATGCAGCTTGGGGAAGAAACATAGGAATTTATGTAAAACTTGGCCTTAAAGGAGGAGCAAGATTTTAATAGTCAAAGCAATCATTGTTCAGTAATACCTGATTCTTTGTGACCCCATGGACCAGAACACACCAGGTCTTTCTTTCCTCCACTATCTTTCAAAGTTTGTCCAAGTTCATGTTCATTGTTTCCTTGACACTGTCTATCCATTTTGTCCTCTGCCATCACCTTTTTCTTTTGCCTTCAATCTTTCTCAATATCAGAGTTTTTTCTAAAGAGTCCTGTGTTTTCATTATGTGATCAAAGTATTTAATCAATAGCAAAGGTCATTCCAGGTAGTAGGGACAGTGTGTTGTAAATAAAAAGTTATCCAATGTGGTTGGAACCATAGAGTTCTTTTTTTTTTTTTT
>JAJPUD010005814.1:0-42685 GCA_023553655.1 Myrmecobius fasciatus
ACATGTAGCTTGTTAATTTGCTCAAGGAGTGGGAATAAGAGAAAGAATCTGGAACTCAAAAGTTTTGAAAACAAATGTAAAATAATGTTTTAAATGTAACTGGATGAAATATTAAATTAAAAAATGTCTCATGGTCATTAGAATACAATTATGTCAATGCCAATACATCATTTTTTAGTGTCATTTCCACTGATTAAGAATATATATATATATCCAATATCATTCCATATCATTTGACAGTGTCAAAGACTTTGGTGATGAGAACTCTCTTTTCTGGGGTTTCAACAGTTACAGCTACTGAGGAACTGGGTGAAGCAAAACTGGGTGAAGTAACAGCTTACAAATCTACAATAAGAGGATATCTTTATAAAGATTGTTCAAAGTTGGTGCACCAATATTGCTTGGTCAAAACTGCTCTCTTCTTCTACATATAGTTATGGCTGAAAAAAATTTTAAAATTCAGTTCACTCAGTTCCAAGAATCATTCCACCTATTTAATACATGCTGCCTACTTATCATCCCTCACAATTCCTTCTGCTGTTTCTACCTAGGTTAGCTCACTTTATCTGTTATTGCCATGTATATGTGTGCATATATATTTATAATATATGTATACATGAATCTTCACCTAGTTATATACATATTATATACTTATATATGCAATGTGTATCTCAGTGTCTATACTGTCTTTGTGTATATAAGTATATTACATTTTTAATATGTGTATTACATTTGTGATTTGTAGTTTCATGTAAAATTCTCTCCTAACCCACAATATCAATGAAAGTACTCATTTAATGGATTGATTAAGTTCAGCATTAAAGACACAAATGTGTAGCAGAAATGTTCTAATGAATTAAATAGGGTGTTATATAATGCTTAGTAGAAGTCCAGAAGTGTGCACAATTTTCATGCACACTTTCTACCACATTGAAGGAAAAATATTAAATTTAATATTCATATTGATGAGATCACAGATTAAGGTTTGTAATATAAATTATATATGTAATTAGGATAACAACAGCTAATCACACACATGTAGAATTGGCATCTACCATAATTTGTATAGACATTTCCCAACTTACTTGCATTTGTCATATTGTAATACTTCTTTGAAACTACAAAAAAATTAAAACAAAACAAAGTAAATAGTTTTGAACCACGTGATTCCTTTTTTTCTTTTTTCTTTGATCTCTTTCAAGGCATGGGCTTAGTAATGATAGTTCTGCATTCAAGAATATTCACAGTTTAGTGACTTTTGAGGATTGTTCTAAATTGCTTTCCAAATTGAATGGGTGCCATTTATTAAGATATATTCCAAATGGATTCATTGTTTCAAAAGAAAATACCACATAAAATAATTTAACAGAAGAAGGAAGAAATTATCTCTTATTACTTTAGATGGGGGCAGAGAAATTACAGATGATAAAATGAAGAATTTTGATTACATGAAGTTAAAAAGTTTTACACAATTAATTAAAACAAAATTGGAAGGGAAATGGTTAACTAGGAAAATATCATCTTAGAAAGTTTCTCTGACAAAGGTCTCATTTCCAAAATAAATAAGGAACTAATTAAAATGATCCGCCTGTACCCATTTTACCGGTTAGAAAATAAGGCCCAACTTGAAATAATGCTCCAAAACAAATATAAATATATTATCATACTACTTAACTTTTGTTATCACTTTTCTTTCTACCCTTTAAAATATTAATACCTTCTCTATGTAGAAAAAAAAAACAATCAAGATTATATATATATATAAATAGAGACAAGTTGGAAGCAGATTATCCCATGACCAATATATATTTTTATACCACTAGAGCACTATTAGATAAATCTCTCTTTTAGGATCCTAAACTATATCTGAAAACTTGGGGATGGTTCACTCAGTTGGGGTGGGGGGAAGGGGAAGAAAAAAAATGACTACTAGATTAATCTATCAATCAAAATTTAATATACTTTAGAAAATAAATTTTCTATTGAAAATCAACTATTTTTGGTAAAATAAATATCAAATAATTAAATGATTGTCATAAATGATAATTGGTAAATGATAGTGAATTCAAAAGGCATATACTGTCTTTTATATGTGAGGATTTATATACTTCCCATGAGTGCATTTGACTATCTCCCATAAGAAGTAAATTACTTTAATAATAACCTTTTCGGAAAAGAAGTGGTTAAAACTTATCACTATCTTCAAAGACAGTGTTCAAATATCCATTGGTCATAACTGCTTCCTTTCCCTACTTATGGTTATGACTAAAAATCATAAAATTCAACTAATAAATCTTTTCAAAATCTGTAGCAGGGTATAGGCTATACTTTTGAGTATTACAAATCAAACAAAAAATAATTTGAAAAAATAACACCAAAATATACTCAGAAATGGAAGGGACCATAGAGATCATCTAATTCAGCTACTTTAACAAATGACTAAATTTATTCCTAGAGGGATAAGGTGACTTCCCCCATATCCTCCCCATCTTCCCCAAAGTTGATAGCAAAATGGGATACAGAAAAAGTCTAGTGAATCTTGGTTCAATGATGTGTACATCTTCTCATGTACATACATACACATATGTACACATGTACACATATGTACACATCTTCTCATGTACAGTACTATTTTCTCAATTAGAATCACTTTTCCTTTCTTTTCTTTCTGCATTTTAGTGGTGAAAATATGAGCTCATATTAAAGTAATCTTTCTTTCTAATTAACTGACAAAATGAAACGTTTATGTGTATATTTTGGACATTTATGGTATTCATGAAAAGTTTTTTCTTCAAAGAATAGCCATTTATTCCTTAATAATTTTCTCTCAGTCCCAACTCAAAAAATGGGATTTTCATGAAGATAAACCTTTCAAAGTTTGAGAATCTGGCCTAGAGGAGAAACGATTGAACACAGATTTTGTTAATTCATTACATAGAAGGATAACTGTCTCCCTCATACAAACACACACACACACATATAGGAATATAGATATACTAGAATGATCATCAATCATCAAAATTTAATGTATTTCAGAAAATTAATTTGGTAAGTAAATAAAATAAATATCAGATAAATCATTGTCATCAACAATAATTGTTAAATTATAGTTAAATCAAAAAGCATATACTATCTTCTTTCTCTCTCTCTCTCTCTCTTAATCTCTGTCTCTCTCTCTCTGTCTCTCTCTTTGTCTCTCCCCATCCACATACACCACCTGCACATGCACATGTACACACACACACACTTAGTAAAATAAATTGGTGAGTAACATTGCTGCTACAGCAGAATGAAAATACTGAACAAAGTAATAATCATGTTTTTGTGATTTTGTTTTGTGCCTTTTTGTAATTTATGTTTTAAAGAATCTTTAGGTTTCTTCTCTCAAGACAGCTTCACTTAGCAAATTACAGTTGAGTGGTGATTTCTGAGTTAACAGCCTTACATCACTCATTTCTTTGAATGTTAGTGAAACTGGGGTGTGCATGGAGGATAGGTTATTGTTCATAAAGTGATCAGAAGAAAAAAGTCTATTGTTTACATTTTAAAATTATTTTTAACTTCATAAATTTCAACAAAGATAGACATTTTTATAGTTAAAGAAAAAAATAGGATTTTTATGTAAAATTATAATTCATTTCTTTGAATGTCAGTTTAAGTAAATAGTTGATTAAAAGTAGGTTGTTGCTCATCAAACTGGTCAGAGAAAATCTATTTTAATTCCATTTTAATTATTATGATCCTTACAAATTTCAGCAAATATGGACATTTCCAGATTCAAAAAAAGATACTGGAAGCAAAGGTTTTATATGAAAGAATCAATCTATATTGGGTAATCTTGTTGTTATTATTTTATGAATACAGCAAATGAATGGTAGTTATTCCAAAACTATCCTTATTGTCTGTGTTGCACTCTGAACTTCCTTCTACATTCTTCTATGCATTTTCCAATATTTTAGTTATGCTTTCTTCTTTTTGTTCCGTCTTTTATTTTCTATCCCTATGGATTTAAAAAAAAATTAAAAATTTCCTTTTGGTAAGAAAAAAAATGTATTTTAGTTTTAAATTAAATAGTAAATTTAATATATTTTAGTGCATTAAATATATTTCATTTGTCATCAACTTTATATTCCATACAATTGTAACATTACAAATGACACAGGAATCTTCAGAAACCTTTTTAACTTTTCCAGCTTCATATAATATTAATTGCCAAAGTGTCAATGCTTAGAAAGGTACATTTGCTTAAAAGAGGCTTACAAAACATTTATGAGCTTATTTATCTTTCACCTTCCACATAATAGGATGTAAACAAGAAGCTAAATGGAAATAAATGGACTGAGAGAATATATTAAATAGTAGCAATAAAATAGAGATCATGTTAGATCTGGATTAAAGTTCTAAAAGAGAGTGTCATGTTCTGGAAAAGGATGGGAAGAGTCCTTGAACCCTATTAATATAAATGAGTATTTGAACTTAACTTCCATATAGTGTAAAATTGCCCAGTCAGCTTAAAATAAAAAAGAAAAAAAACTTCACCTTGCTAAGAAAAAAAACAAGGAATATTTTCCAAAAGGAAAAATCAATAAGCCACACATTTAGGGCCTTGTCCATTCATAAAAAAAAAAAATTAGGAGCATATTTTGATATGATTCCGTAAAGAATCAGACCTTGCTCCAATCTGGCAAGCAGCCATTCCTGTATGCAATGCATAAAAACTGTAAGGATGGATTCTATACTAACTACGGGGTGCTTACTTTCCTTCCACGATAATTGTCTTAATGCCTGTTTTAATCAGTATTAACTACTAGCAATAACATGCTTTTAATTATGTTTTAAACGAGTCCTTTATTGGGCTGTTTTGGGAAGCAAATTAGTCAAAAGGAGCTGTTAATCAAAAACGTGTTACTGGCACAAAATAAATGTTCATTTAAGGAGCCATTTGAAATAAACCTGGCTCATTGACTCTGACACCCTACAAGGACATGGGGGCCTCCTGAGGATAACTCCTTCAGTACTCTCCTAGATACGCCTTGCTGCTCAGAAGTTATAAGTAGAAACATTAAGCAGTTGAGGTCATTCATCAGCTAACTTTTACTACTGTACTCAAGAAAATGAGCCTCCTAGGAACTTCACAGCAGATCTATTCCTTCATTAGCTAAGTAATATTGAGAGAGATGTTCCTGTCATTGCGAATGGAGAAATCTATTGCAGTGAATTTTAGTGGTGTCCCTTTTGTCTATGAGCTGTCTTTGCAAATTCCAAGGTATTTAGGCTGAAAAACTAGCATAATTATCTCAGAACATTTTTCGTATATATTCATTTCCTTTTATTGAATGATCTTGGGGCCAGAATGTACCACTAGGCAAGATTATATATTTTACATTACAGCAGGCAGATGACTTGGCCCTTCTTACCATTTTCTTAAATTAGCAAGATGCAAAGGAAAAATAGAATTTCTGTTTGTGTTTTTCTTGATTTCAAAATGATGAAACAAAACAAAATTTACCGACAGATTTCATGGCATAAGAGAAACCCTGATTTTAAATCTCCAAGAGTTCTCCATTATCTAGGGAATAGAACACAAACTTCTAGGCCTGGCATTTAAGATTCCTTAATTCTTACTCATATCTGCCTTTCAAAATCTCTTTACACTCTCTCTACCAATGCGTATAATTTATAGTAATCTCTTTGTTTCTGTTATACATTTATATTCTTATTTATATTATATTAGGACTTTATATTCTAGCCAAAGTATACAGATTGCCAAGTTCCCAACTTTGTTGCCCTGTATCATTTCTTTCTTTTTCAAAAATCATTATATATCTTGTCTTGAACCCTAGATAAGACTTTCATTACTTCTCTTAAGGACTATTGCAATGATCTCCCTGACTTAAGTCTCTCCAATCCAAATTTCAAAAAGCAGCCAGACTAATACTTCTAAAGAGCAGCTCTGTCATGTTACACTTCAATTCAAAAGTTCTAACATTTCCATATTGCCACTAGGAAAATAAACAAGCAAACAAAAGCAAAAATAAACTTCTACGATTCACGTCATACTTTACAATGTTGGTTCCAGTCTACCTTTATAGCCTTACTACATATTATTTTCCTGAATGCCCTTTACATTTCAGATAAAGAAGCTTTCTTGCTATATCTCATTTAAGACTTTCCAGTGCAATTTGCTTTTTTGCTTTTACATACAGGGTTATCACCAATGCCCAGAATATATTCCCTCTTCTTTTCTGCCTCATGGAATCAATAGGCTCTTTGGATGCTTAGCTCTTTAATAACTTTCCTGATTATCTCAATTATTAATGTTCACATTCCAAAAATTATTTTATTCCAAGATGTATACATGTATATATTTCCTTGTGAAGGATATATTCCTTTAGTAGGATATAAGAGACTTAAACTGAAGAAAATGCACATTTTGTTTCCATATATATCTCCTGGACCTAATATACAATATACTCTGTCAAAACTTGCTAGATGGGTAAGTAGAATAAATTCCCACTCATCTTCACTTGTTTTGAAAAAATCTGTCCTTCCATCAAGGTTCATGTCCGATGTTTATTCCTCTAGGCACCTTTCTGTTATTTGCCCAGTTTGGAAATAATCTTACATTTCTTCTCACATCATATTTGTTCTTTTTCAGTCAATTATCAGTAGCAATTTTCTTATGCTTTAACTGCTATATAAAGCCTGTCACACTTATTCCATTCTAATTCATTGAAGGCATTGTTTTTATTCCTAGTTCCTAGGAAGGGATCTATTCATAAAAGATATCTAATAAATGTTAATTTACCATAAGGTCGTATGATGCATTTTGTTGCCTTCTCAAAATATTGATTCATATTGAGCTATCAATCCACTAAAATCACAAACCCAGATGAAATGCTATCTAGACAAAGTTATTTGTGAAGTTGATTTTTTCTTTTGAGAGATTCTGGGAATATGGCAAAGTAGGTCAAAAAATTTTCAGTGTTCCAAATTTCCTTCAAAGATGTCTTGAAACACAGCATGGCTGAAATACTTACGGCATTCACAACTGATCATCTTATAATATTGCTGTTAATTTGTACACAGTACATTTCACTTTCTATCAGTTCATGGAATCTTTTCAGATTTTTTTCTGAGAGCATCCTACTCATTTCTTCTATCACAATAATATTCTGTTATATCACATGCAAAAATTTATTTGACCATTACAAAATTGATGGGTATTCTTTTCATTTCAAATTATTTACTACCAAAAAAGATATTAGAACTATTTTTTCTTGTAGATAGAGCTCCTTTTCTTTTTTTAAAATCTCTTTTGGGATACAAACCTAGTACTAGTATTACTAGGTAAAAGAGAAATTTTTTGCCTTTTGGAAATAGTTCCAAATTGTTCTACAGGATGGTTGAATCAGTTCACAATTCCACATACAATATATCACATCTCTTCCACCATTTGTCATTTTTCTTTTCTGCCTTGTTCTTGATCTAACATATATGTGAACCTATTTCAGAATTGCTTTAATTTGCATTTCTCCAGTCAATAGTGAGTTAAAACATTGTTTCACATGGCTATATCTATGAATACTTCATATGAAAAGTATTCATATCTTTTGATCATTTATCAATTAGGGAATGGCTCTTATTTTTATAAATTTGATTCAATTTTCCTTATGTTTGAGAAATGAGGTCTTTATTGCAGAAACTTCATTTTTTTCCAAATTACTCTTATTAATTCTATTTCCCCAGTTTACTGTTTTCTCTCTCTCTTCTTTCACCCTGTCCCTCCTCAAAAGTTTATTTCTTTATTTCTTTATTTTTTTTTTTTGCTTCTGACTTCCCTGAATTTGCCATGCCTTCTATCACTCTCTTTCACCTATCCCTTTCCCCTTCTACTTTCCTGTGGGGTAAGATAGATTTCTATACCCAATTGAGTGTGTATGTTATTCCCACTTTGAGCCAATTCTGATGAGTAAAGTTCATTCCCTCCAATCTTACCTCTTCTTTCTTCTCCTCCACTGTAATAGCTAGTTTTTGCCTCTTTTATCTGAGATAATTTACCTCATTCTACTTTTCCTTTTCCCTTTCTTCTAGTATATTCCTCTTTTATCCCTTAATTTTATTTTTAGATATCATCCCTTCACATTAAACTCACATCTATGCACTATATATATAGTGCTCTAACTTCTTCTAACTGCTCTAATAATGAAAAGTTCCTATAAGAATCATCTTCCCAAGTAGGCATATAAATAATCTAACTTTATTAAGTCCCTTAATTTTTCTTTTTTGTTTTCTTTCCTGTTTATCTTTTTATGTTTCTCTTGCATCTTCTATTTGAAAGACAAATTTTCTGTTCAGTTCTGATCTTTACATAGACATGCTTTCAATGCTTGAAAATCTTTTATTTCATTAAATATCCTTATTTTCCCCAAATGGATTATACTCAGTTTTGCTGGGCATGTCATTCTTGGTTGTAATCATAGGTTTGTTTTTTTTTTGCCCACCAGAATATTATGTTTTAAGCCCTCCTATCCTTTAATGTAGAAACAACCAAATCTACTATGATCCTGACTATGACTACATAATACTTGAATTATTTCTTTCTAGCTGTTTGTAATATTTGCTCCTTGACCTGAAAGCTCTGGAATTTGTCTATAATATTTCTGGGAGTTTTCATTTAGAGATCTGTTTCAGGAGGTGATTTCTGAAATATTTCAATTTCTATTTTACCCTTTGATTCGGTAATATCAGGACAATTTTCCTTGATAATTTCTTGAAAGATGATGTCCAGGTTAGTGTTTTGATCATGGTTTTCAATTTTTTTTTCTTGCTGAGGCACTTGGGATTAAGTAACTTGCCCAGGGTCACAGAGCTAGGAAGTGTTAAGTGTCTGAGGCCAGGAGCTATTTTTCAGGTTACTTGTTTTTCCAAGGAGCTATTTCAATTTTTTAAATATTTTTTTAGTTTTGTTTTATTGTTTTTTTTTTAATTTTTCGTAGTCATTAGCTTCCATTGCTCACTTCAGACTTTTAAGGAATTATTTTCTTTATTTATCTAATTTTACTTTTCCATTTGTCTTATTCTACTTTTAATTGAGTTTATTATTATTATTATTATTATTATTCAGTGGATTGCCCCTTCCCCATTTGAACAATTCTACTCTTTAAGATTTTTTTTCCTTCAATAAATCTTTGTGCCTCTTTCCATTTGACCAATTCTGCCTTTAAGATATTTTTTCTGATAAGTGACATTTTATACTTCCTTTATCATTTTACTTGGTCCATTTTTTAAGATGTTGTTTTCTTCAGGATTTGTGTGTGTGTGTATCCTTTACCAAACTGATGAGGTTTTTTTTTTTATTTTTTTCTTGTATCACTCATTTCTCTTCCCAAGTTTTTCTCTGTCTATCTTGCATGATTTTCAAAGTCCTTTTTGAGCTCT
Organism: Myrmecobius fasciatus; assembly: GCA_023553655.1. NCBI lineage: Eukaryota > Metazoa > Chordata > Mammalia > Dasyuromorphia > Myrmecobiidae > Myrmecobius > Myrmecobius fasciatus. Next base: position 9,442 of record JAJPUD010005814.1, read on the forward strand.
TCGATACCCTGAGACCAATTGACATTTTTCTTGGAGGCATTGAATGGAGGAACTTTGAGTTTGTTATTTTCTGGAAATATGTTTTGATCATCCTTGATAACCTGATATTTTTCTGTGGTCAGAATATTTTTTTCTGTTGAATGCTCCTTCATCCAGTCTATTACTTGACTCTTAACTCTTTGTTAAAGTAGGGTTCTGGTTTCAGGGTGGAGAGTGTACTATCAAAGCTTTAGGGATTTTGTGCAGCTATTTTCAGGGTTACTTCTAGGTATCTGTAAGTTTTGACTTCTTCCAAGGTGATATTATCTAAGGAAAGGTGACTCCTGACTCTCCTAACCTGTGCTCTGGTCTGTGAACGAGAACAAACACCCTTTTCTGCCCTGGAATTGTAAAGAGAGTTTTTGACAGTGTGTCTACCAGATCTGGTGTGCTATTGCTCCTCAACCTGGCACTGCCACCCAGAACTACAATACAGACTTGAATGACAAATCAACAGAGTTCTGTCTCATTGCTAGCAAAGAGATCCCTGTAATATTTTAACTAGTCATTCCACCCCGTTATCTTCTGCGAGCTGAGAGGTCTGAAAGCAGCCATGGCTGCTGCTGATTCAGTGGCTCATAAGGCCTGCTCCTGGTTTGCTGCAGCCAGATCTGTGCTGGCATGGCCTGTGCTGGACTGTGCTCTACTCTTAGCTTGGCATGAGAAACCTTTCCTGTCAGACTTCTAATTTCTCTTTGGCTGCATAATTGTTTTCTTCCAAATTTTGGTGGGTGATTCCACTGTAGAATTTGTTTTGAGTCATTTAAATAGATTTGGAGGGATTTAGGAGAAAGTTTAGGGTATTCCCTGCCTTTTATTTGCCATCTTGGCTCTGTCTCACCACTTCATTGTCAATGATAAACATTAAATGGCCTCAAGGACAAAAGGAGATCTTGACGTAACTAAAAAGAGACTGTAAAAATAAAATAAGAAAGATCAGGGGAAAAATTATTTAAAATAAGAGCAATTTAAGAAAATCAAGAAAATTATGAGAAGAAAGTCAAGCAACTTGAAATAGAAAAATCAAAAATTTAAGAAGGAAAATACTTAAAGATTAGATTTGGGGAAAAAGGAAGTTCTTGGTATTCTAAGACATTGCTATGCAAACTACTTGAAAAAATAAAGAAAGAAGGAGTCCTAACCAAATTTCTTTTATGATACAGATACAATGCTGATACTGAAACCAGATAGGGTCAAAATAGAGAAAGAAAATTGTAAACCAATTTATCTAATGAATATTAATGCAAAAATCTTGAACAAAAAATTAGCAAAAAGATTACAGCAAGTCAAATCCAGGATAATACACCATGACCAAGTAGGATTTATACCAGGAATGCAGGGCTGGTTCAATATTAGGAAAACTATTAACAAAATTGACTATATCAATAACAAACTAACAAAAATCATAGGATTATCTCAATAGATACAGAAAAATCATTTGACAAAATCCAAAACCATTCCTATTAAAAAACTATAGACTATAAGAATAAATGGAGTTTTCCTTAAAATGATCAGTAGCATTTATTTAAAACCATTAGCAAACATCATATAATGGGGGCAAACTAGACCCATTCTCAGTAAGATCAGAGGTGAAATAAGGTTGCCCACTGTCACCATTACTATTCAGTATTGTATTTAAAATGTTAGCTTTGGCAATAAGAGAAGAAAAAGAGATTAAAGGAATTAGAGTAGGTAATGAGGAAAACAAATTATCACTCTTTGCAGATGTTATGATGGTATACTTAGAGAACCCTAGAGAACGAACTAAAAAACTACTAGAAACAATTCACAACTATACCAAAGTTGCAAGATACCAAATAAATCCATATAAATCATAAACATTTGTATATATCACCAACAAAGTCCAGCAGCAAGAGATACAAAGAGAAATTCCATTTAAAATAATTATAGATAATGTAAAATATTTTGAAGTATACCTGCCAAGGCTAAGTCAGAAACTGTATGAACAAAATTACAAAATATTTTCCACACAAATAAAGTCAGATTTACTCAATTGGAAAAATATCAACTGCTCATGAGTAGGCCAAGTGAATATAATAAAAATGACAATACTACCTAAATTAATCAATTTATTCAGTGCCATACCAATTAAACTCCCAAAAAATTATTTTACAGATCTAGAAAAAATAATAATAAAGTTCATCAGGAAGAATGAAGGTCAAGAATTTCAAGGGAATTAATGGAAAAAATTGCAAATGAAAGTAGCTGAGCTGTACTACACCTAAAACTGCATTATAAAGCAGTTGTCATCAAAACCCTTTGGTACTGGCTAAGAAATAGAATGATCAATTAGTGGAATGAGTTAGGTTCACAGGACAAAATAGTCAATGACTATAGTAATCTAATTTTTGGCAAATACAAATATCCCAGCTTTTGGGATAAGAACTCCCTATTTCACAAAACCTTTTGGGAAAATTGGAAATTAGTATGGCAGAAACTAGGTATTGACCCACACCTAACACCACATACCAAGATAAGGTCAAAATAGGTTCAGTATTTAGACATAAAGAGTGATATGGTAAGCAAATTAGAAGAACATGGGATAGTTTACCTCTCAGATCTATGGAGAAGGAAGGAATCTGTGGCCAAAGAAGAACTGGAGTACATTATTGAACACTAAATAGATAATTTTGATTATATTAAGTTAAAAAGTTTTTGTACAAACAAAACCAATACAGACAAGATTAGAAGGGAAGCAATAAACTGGGGGGAAAAATTTTTACTTTCAAGGGTTCTGATAAAGGCCTCATTTCTAAAATATATAGAAAATTGACTCAAATTTATAAGAATTCAAACCATTCTCCAATTGATAAATGATCAAAGAATAGGAACAGACAATTTTCAGATGAAGAAATTGAAACCATTTCTGGTCATATGAAAAGGTGCTCTAAATCATTATTGATCAGAGAAATTCAAATTAAGAAAACTCTGAAGTACCACTACATACCTCTCAGATTGGCTAAGATGACAGGAAAAATAATGATGAATGCTGGAGGGGATGTGGGAAAATTGAAATCCTAATACATTGTTGGTGGAGTTGTGAACTGATCCAACTCTTCTGGAGAGAAATTTGGACTATGCCCAAAGGACTATGAAAATATACATAACCTTTAGATCCAGCAGTGTTTCTAATGAATTTGTAACCCAAAGAGATCGTATCCCAAAGGAGGAAAAGGGACCTACATGTGCAAAAATGTTTGTAGCAGACCTTTTTGTAGTGGCAAGAAATTGGAAACTGAGTGGATGCCCATCAGTTGGAGAATGACTGAATAAATTATGGTATATGAATGTTATGGAATATTATTATTTTAAGAGAAAAAACCAGCAGGATGATTTCAAAGAGGCCAGAAGAGACTTACATGAACTGATGCTAATTGAAATGAGCAGAACCAGGAGATCATTCTATATGGCAACAACAAGATTATATGAAGATCAATTCTGATGGACATGGCTCTTTTTAAAAATGAGCTGACTGAGGCCAATTCTAATGATTTTGTGATGAAGAGAGCCATCTACACCCATAGAGGAAAAAAAGATATAAAGAAAGCATATTCAGCAGTGTCCTAAATTATATAATAAAGTGAGAATGTTGTCAAAGTATAAAATTGATCATTTCAATTATTTTAAATTAAAATTTTCCTCTATGAATAAAACATACAGCTAAGAATAGAAGCAACGCAGGAAATTGTGGGAAAACTTTCACAGATAATCTCTCAAATAGGATGTGATCGGGTTGGAATATTGTTGTGATGTGGGAAATAATGAACTGGGAAAAAATGGGAAGACAGACTTAGGAAGGAAGATGTTATCCTCCCTTAAATTAATGTATATGTGCATGTGTTTATTTGTATATGTGTGTGTATCTCTGTGTATATGTGTGTGTGTGTGTCTTTACATACACACACACACACACACACTTAACTGTTGTCCTCTTTGGGGGAAGGGAAGGAATTAAAAATAAAATAAAAAGTGCAGAGCAGATAAAATAAAACCTACAAGGAAGCAAAGAAAAATTGGGCAGTTTTAGAAATAATGTATAGCATTTATTATATAGTGTTCTTTGTGGAAATTTATTGTTATATATTTTGAATCTTCTTTTATGTTTTGCTGTGTTCATGACATTTTTTTCTTGTTCTGTATTTGTCTAAAATACATAATAAAATTTTCCCAAAAAAAAGATGAAAAAAAAAAACAGGAAAATAAAGAAAGGTCTACCTTAACTCCATTTGTTGCTTCCATTTTCCTCATTTTAGTACTCCCTTTCATTGTTCTATTGTCTTTTTCTCCTGAATTTTGATTGATATATTTTGTTTTTACATTTGAACATTTTCAGATTTATTTTTGTTGTTTTTCAGTCGTTTCAGTTATGTCTGATTCTTTATGATCCCATCTGGAATTTTCTTGGCAATGATACTGGAGCATTTTACCCATTTCATTCTTCACCTCAGTTTACAGATGAGGAAAATGTGGCATTTAAGTGACTTGCATAGGGTCACAAAGCTAGGAAATGTCTAAAGCCACATTTGAATTCAGGGCTTACTGATTCTAGGTTTGTATTCACTGTGCCAGTTGGTACCCACTGTGCCAGCTAGCTCCTCCTATTTTCAGATTATTCCTACTTAATTAGGGATCTCTAATAACAAAGTAGAACTACTAAGAATCTCATAAGGAAATGCATTCACTATTTTACATCTAAATCACAACGTTCTTTAAAAAAAAAAGAAAAGAGTAGTTATCTATCTATATATCTCTCCAACATCAACCCCAAGTGGGGGAAAAAAGAATTCTTTTAATAAATACACACATTTAAGAAAATAAAAGTCCTCACTGACTACATGCCATTTAGTTATCTATTTAGTATGTACCCTAAATCTATCAATTCTTTCTAATGGATAATAAGTTTCTTCATGTCCTTATATTCCATGGGTACTTTGGAATTATGAATGGTCATTGTTTTGATTATAATTCTTACAATTTTTACACTTTTTTATAGTGTTGTTGTTACTGAATACTTTTTCTCTTACTTTGGCTTATTTAATACTTCATTAATTTATTAACAAAAATCTAAAAGTTATCCATTTCAATAATACTGATATCATTTTATAAATTATTATCATTTCACTGTCTCAATTCATATAAGAACTAGGTCTTTTTGAAATCACGTATATCCTCATTTCTTATATCATTGTACTCTATTATATTCATATACCAAACTCATTCCTCAGTTGCTAGATTTCGTATTAGTTGTGAGGTTTTTTTTGCTACCTTAGAGAGAACAACTATAATTTTTCTTTTTATGTAAAGAAATGTTTCCTCTTTCTGTAATTTTTTTGTGAATAGGATTAGCAATGATATTTTAGCTGTCACCTTTGGCACTCATATGCTTTATTTGAGGAAGTTATTGAAGGAGAATAATAAGATATTTCTAAGTTTTCTGGAATGGACAATGATGATGTTAATGCTGGTGTGAAGTTATACATTTGTACTTCACAAGTTGACATTCAATAGATATCCATTAATTAATAGGTGTTCAAGAAGATTTAAGATTTGGGCTGCTATGTTGGAATCTGATTATTTATTTTTTGACATCTTAGGTTTTGTCATCATGCATCCAGTCAGGGAAAACTGATGTCAATGATTACATTTTACAAATTTAAATTTGCATTAACTTTAGCTGAATATATATGTGCCAACACTATGAAGCCTCTCCCCAGCATGGACCACTTATGAAATGACATTTATTTGTCACTCATAATTCTTTTCATAATTTCTTTAGTCCTCATAACAGACTTGATAGAGAGGTACCACAACAGATTTATCCTTTTATTGATGAGGAATCTAAAATTCAGGTAGATGAAAGAATTTATCCATGATAAAACAGAATGTGTCAAATCTAGGTCTCTTTTGAACACAAGATTCCTATGTCAACTCTAACAAATTATCCCATTTTAAGAATATTTAAAAACTGTGGTGGCTCTTCAAATATTCTTAAGTATAAAAATTGATCTATAATATCAATAATTTATATGTTCCCTTCAGTTGTAAAGATGGCAACTAACTCATGATTGTCCCTTCGATATATTTTTGTTAAAGGTCATCAGATCCTATGTCTATAGCAAGAGGAAATTTGAGAAGCATTCTAGCAGGGGATTTAAGGAACTTTTCCAGGACTACACAGATTATAGTTTCAGACTTAGAATTTGAACTCAAGTCTTTTGATTGATTAAGTGATCTTTCCGTTACACTGTGTTAGCTCCTTATCTCTCTGCTCATGTGTTTTCCATAAAGTACTCTACCCAAAGGGTATAGGCCTTCCTTACTTTTCTGTAAAGTACTTGGGCTACCCATGCATCACCCTTTGCCTTCTCTGTGTGACTAATCCCTCTTTATTTTCCTATGATGTATACCCTCCCCTCCCTCAGATCCCATCCTTTATCCCTACCTGTCAAATGTTAATGATATTGCTGGCAAGCAGTCTAACCAAATTGCAAAACACCTTGAGGGAGAAACTGAAGGTTTGCCATGTGAGTCAAACTACTATTCCTAACTCCAACCTCCACCATTCCTAGTAACGGGCAAGAAATAATGCAAAGATCTTTGGACTCATGGGTAGGTCAGGTGGATTATTAATTAATGATTATAATCTTGTTAATCATTATCACTACTAATTAAATTACTTGAAACTTTCAAATATGAGAAAAGCCTCTCAAGTACATGAAAATAATTCCAATTTGTATAGTTTGTATTGTTTTTCTGTTTTTGAAACATTATGATTTTTAAAATTAATTTCAGAATGTTCAAACTTTCACCATATATATATCTCAAAATAGAATAGGTACTGGGGCAGCTAGGTGGTGCAGTGGATAGAGCACCAAATCTGACAGGAGGACCTGAGTTCAAATCTGATCTCAGACACTTAATACTTCCTAGCTGTGTGATCCTGAGCAAGTCACTTAACCCAATTGCCTCAGCAAAAAAAAAAAAAAGGATAGGGACTAATATTGTGATTTCCAAATGAGATTTCTTAGCTTTATTTTCTACCCCATCTCCTGGATTCAGAATTATATTAGTGCCTCTCTAGTATTCATGAACAAGCTACAATAAAAGATATAATAAAAGATTCCTTATGACCCACTGATTAAGAGAAGTATTTTCCCATTTCCAGTTAGCAATGAACCACAGTCTGTCTTCCTTGTATTTCTGGAAGTGTAGAAATGTGATCATGGTGATATAAAGTAATTACCAACCTCTCTGCCTGTATCATCTGGCACTTTATTTCAATCAATTCTAAGGGAAACTTTTTTTTTTCCCCCTAGTTTTAAACTTCCATCAAACTCCTTTTTCCTTTGTTGTGGGTATCTGGGCAAAGACAATTTATTCTGAGGGTAGAAGATATCCAAGGCCAACAACTAAAAAGAAACAAATTTCCAATCTGAACCACCCGACCCCCACTTTAGGAGCCAAATTGGAATGAAAACTTATTTTGAGGTCCGGAATGTTGAAATGGCTGTTTTATTTTTCACATTTGAGCTTTTCTGCCCTTCAGGAGGTCATTCAGAATGGAACCAGATGTTGTGGAAATTATTCTTTGGAAATCTTTAGACAGAGCTTTCCAGACCAAGTATTTTCATCCCAAAGTTGTTGGATCATTTGAATCAACTTCAGATAAGTATTTACACTTTAGATGCTGACCAAAAGCAAAACAAAATCTCAGATCTGGGATTCTCTCACCAATTTGAAAGGCAAAAGGAAAAAAAAAAAAAGGATAATGGCAATATTCAGTAGACTATTTCACTCTCAAGCTGCTATGTTTCGTACATGAAGTTGATGCCTGAACTACTTTCTCCTGGATAAAACATTAAAAACATTTTTTTCCTACAGTCATTTTCTGAAGAGTCTAAAGCAATCTTATATTATGGTCTTTAATAAGATAAAATTTAATAAGTACAAAGGGAAAGACTAATATGGGTCCAAAAATAAATTTATAACTATAAGATGTACAAGAAGTACCTAGATAACAATCCATCTAAGAAATATATGAGAGATTTTAGCATAGCATAGTTTTAGCATAGATTATATTAATCTGAAACCTGAGGGAGACTACATTTGAGGTACTATGCTCTATGATATGTGACATATTTTTAGGAAGGATTCTAGAAAACCAGAGGCATAGCCTAAGTGGGGAAGGGTTAAGTCTCAAGGTCATGCCATATGATGATAGACCAAAAAAAAAAAAAAGAGGGTGTTTAACTGACAGAGGAAAATATTCAGATGGGAAATGGTTTAGCTGATAGAGGAGAATATTCAGATGGGAAATGATTCTGTAGTTATCTTCAAGTACTGAAGTATACACATGATTTACTAGAGAGGACAAACCTAGGAGAAATGAGTAAAAGTTACAGATACTTTTGATTTCACTATCAGAGAAAACATTGTAAAAATTATTGTCAAGTCATTTCAGTTATGTCTGACTCTTTGCCATCCCAAATAGAGTTTTCTTAGCAAAGATGCTGGAGTAGCTTGCTATTTCTTCTCCAACTCAGTTTACGGATGAGGAAATTGAGGCACACCAGCATCACACAACTGGGAAGAGTCTGAAGAGAGATTTGAAATCAGGAAGATGAGTTTTCTTGATTTTAAGCCCAGTGCTCTATCTATTGTGCCATCCAGCTCTTGGTGTTTTACCCACTAGTTCTTTAGGATTAGATTATTTAATTTACAATTAATTTTTATCTTTATCTTTCCACGGTCCTTTATTATTCATATTTTTTATTCCATTGTGATTTGTAAAGGGTGCCTTTAATATTTCTGCCATTACGTATTTGATGTTGAGTTTTTGTGTCCTAACACATGGTCACTTTTTGTGCAGGTGTCATGTATCACTGAAAAAAGATATAATCCTTTATATCCTCAGTTTCCCCAGAGGGCTATGGCATTTAATTTTTCTAAGATTCTATTCACCACTTTAACTTCTTTTTTGTTTATTTTGTGGTTAGGGTTAGGATTGGATTAGGATTAGGGTTAGACAACAGGATTATACAATGATCAATTCTTATGGACGTGACTCTCTTTCACAGTGAGATGATTCAAACTAGTTCCAATTGTTCAGTGATGAAGAGAATCATCTACACCCAGAGAGAGAACTGTGGGAACAGAGTGTGGTTCACAACATAGCATTTTCACTCTTTTTATTGTTGTTTGCTTGCATTTTATTTTGCTTTTCTTTTTCTTCTTGTGTGGTATGATAATTTTATAAATATGTATGCATATATTGGATTTAACTTATATTTCTATCATGTTTAACATATATTGGACTACTTGCCAACTAGGGAAGGGCATGGGGGAAGAGAGGGAGGAAATTGGAACACAGGGTTTTGCAAGGGCTAATGTTGAAGAATTGTCCATGCACATGTTTTGAAAAATAAAAAAGCTTTAATTAAAAAAAAAAAAAGATGAGGGTTAGAGTCAGGTTTTAAGCCACTCTGCTATCCATTTCCATTTTGTGGAATAGGATTACTATTTTCCTTCCATGTTTCCCCCATTTATACTTTTGTCACTCCTTTCACTTTGTCCCTGCTCACCAATGTTTTGCTTTTGACCACCACCTCCTTTACACAATCTGTCCTCCCTTTTATTAACTCCCTTCCCTTTTCTTTCCTTCATTACCTCCTACTTTCCTATAGATTAAGATAAATTTCTATACCCAGCTGACTCTATATGTTATTCCCTCTTTGACTCAAAACCAGTAAGAACAAATTTCATGCAGTGCTCACTTCTCTTCTTTTCCTCTACTCTAATAGGTCTTTGTTTCTCTTCTGCCATATAATTTACCCTATTCTGCCTCCCTATTTCCTTTCTCCCAGGACAAGTCTTTTTTTCTCCCCTTAATTTTTTTTTATGTCATCACATCAAAGTTAACTTATACCCATATGCTCTCTATTTATACTGCTTTTACCTGCCATAATAAAGATGCTGTTCTCAAGAGTTACAAGTATCATCTTCCTATACACAGATGTAAATAGTTCAGCCTTATTGAATATCCTGTTGTGATTTTTTTCTGTTTACTTTTTTCTGCTTCTTTAGAGTTTTATAGTTGCAGACTGAATTTTCTTTTCAACTCTTCTCTATTCATCAAGAAATTTTGAAAATTCATTTCATCAAATATCTATCTTTTCCTCTGAAAGATTATGCTCACTTTTGCTGAGTAATTGATTTTGGGCTGTAATCCAAATCCATTACAGAATATCATATTCCAAGTCCTTTAATATAGAAGGCATTAAGGCCTGTGTAATCCTCACTGTGGCTTCATGATATTTGAATTGTTTCTTTCTGAGTGCTTGCACTATTTTCTGCTTCACCTGATATTACAGAATTTGGATACAATATTCTTTGGACATTTCATTTTGGACTATCTTTAAGAAGATGAATTCTTTCAATGATTATTTTATCCTCTGATTGTAGGATATCAGGAGAGTTTTCCTTAATAATTTCCTAAAAATGTTGTTCAAGGAAGGGAATCCACATGTGCAAAAATGTTTGTGGCAGCCCTTTTTGTAATGGCAAGAAACTGGAACCTGAGTGGATGCCCATCAATTGGAGAATGGCTGAATAAATTATGGTATATGAATGTTATGGAATATTATTATTCTAAGAGAAATGACCAGCAGGATGATTTGAAAGAGGCCAGAAGAGAGTTACATGAACTGATGCTAAGTGAAATGAACAGAACCATGAGATCATTGTACATGACAACATCAATATTATACAATGATCAAATTTGATGAATGTGACTCTTCCAACAATGAAATGATTGAGACCAGTTCCAATGATCTTATGGTGAAGAGAGCCATATACAATCAGAGAGAGGGCTGTAGGAAGTGAATGTGGATCACAACATAGCATTCTCACTCTTTTTGTTATTGTTCACTTGAATTTGTCTTCTTACTCATTTACTTTCTTTTAGTGATCTGATTTCTCTTGTGCATCAAGAGAATTGTATAAATCACATATTGGATTTAACATATATTTTAACATACTTAACATATATTGAATTGTTTGCCATCTAGGGGAGAGGGTGGGGAGAAGGAGAAGAAAATCTGAAACACAAGGCTATGCAAAGGTCAATTTTGTCAAATTATCCATGCATATGTTTTAAAAATTAAAAAAAAGCTTTATAAAAAGAAATAATAAAAAGAAAAATAAGCCCAACAAAAAAAATAGATTTTTTTTTTGATATATCATGGTTTTTCAGTTTGCTAATAATTTTTACATTATCTTTCTGAGATTTATTTTCCAGGTCAGTTGTTTTTCTAATGAGATATCTTTTTTCTTTTTTTTTTTGTCATTCTTTTAATTTTTTTGACTGTTTATTGATGTCTCATACAAATCATTAGCTTCCACTTGCCCAATTCTAATTTTTAAGGAATTATTTTCAACATTTAACTTTTATACCTCTTTTCCATTTCTCTATTTCTATTTTTAAAGTCATTTTCTTCAATACTTTTTCCCCCACTTAGACCTTTGTATTTTTAAAGTAATTGTTTGCTTCTCCAAATTTTTGTCCTCTATTTTTCTAAGCCTTCACTTTTTCTTGCATAATTCTCATTTCTTTCCCCAAATGTTCTACCTTTGTGACTTTAAGTCCTTTTTCCTTTTTGAGCTCTCTAAGAAAGCTTTTTGGTCTTGAGGCCAATTTATCTTCCCTTTTGATGCTTTACATGTAAGTATTTTCACAATGTTTTCCTCTTTTGAGTTTGTGTTTTGATCTCCCCTGTAGTCATAGTAATTATCGATGATCAATCAGGGTTTTTATGTTAATTTTTTTACTCATTGTAAGTCTCTTTTGTAACTTTTAAAATTAAGTTCTATTCCTGGGACACCAGGGGCACTTTCCTAAGCTCATTGATCTGGGGACCATGGGCCTGGTAACTGGCTTTCTACTTTTGGACCTCTGGTGCTGGCAGCTTGCAGACTGAGCTAGGGTGGCCCAGACTAATCATGCATATCATATCTGGGATTCCCAGAATGGCAGTTTGCCTTCTGCACTGGGGCAGGAGGCCTGACAGCTAACATGCTATATAACTAGCTTGCTGATCCAGTACTGGAAAGCCTCAGTTTCTCACGTGGGCTGTGGCTAAGAACCTGCTATTGGCTTGACCAGACATCATCTGTGCTGAGCTTTATTATCCTTTTAGTCAAGTGAGACAGACCCTTCCTGAAGTCCTTCTAAAATATTTTTTTCCCTTCTTTTTGTAGGGTCTGTCACTCCAAAATCTGTTTAGAGGCTTGATTTAATGTGGTTTCCAAGTGAAACAGGAAAACTCAGGAAACTTCCTGATATTTCTCTGCCATCTTGCACCCATCCAATTCTATAGATTTCCAAGAGTGTGTAACTGCCCCTGGAAATTCCAGAATGGTTAAAGAATCAAATTAAAACCTTTAGGGAAAAAAAAATTTAGGTGATAAAATTTATGGAATGCATGTTTTATTTCTAATAAACAGAAAAGTCTGAAGACCATTTGGTAATAATTTCTTCAAAGAAGAAATAAGAAAACAAACATTTCAGAATATGAAAATGCTCAAACAAGCATAGAATCATCTAGAAGAAGAGAAGCAAAAAAAAAAAAAACAACTATTGAAGGAATTTATGATCTCTATACAAGAAAAAAGCTATTTTTAAAATTCAAAAATAGAATGTTTAAAGACAATTGAAGAATCATTGACCTCACAGAAAAATATGACGACAACAACAACAAAACACCCCCCAAAAAACAGTCAAAGAAAAGTAGAATATTTTAATGCAAAAAGTAATATTTGGGGCAAATCCTAAATAGAGAAAATAAAGTAAAAACTTTAAAAAAATAGAGCAATTTGGGGCAGCTAGGTGGCGCAGTGGATAGAGCACCAGCCCTGAAGTCAGGAGGACCTGAGTTCAAATCTGGTCTCAGACACGTAACAGCTGTGTGACCCTGGGCAAGTCACTTAACCCCAATTGCCTCAGCAAAAAAAAAAAAAAAAAAAAATAGAGCAATTTAATCAAAATCTTACTATGCAATGGGAGAGAGAGGTAGAGGACACAACCCTATTCTTCAGCCTTAGCAAATATACTCCCAAAAAGGCACAAGAGAAGAGATAATGAATAATTAAAACAAAACAGCAGAAGGGCAGCTAGGTGGTGCAGTGGAAAGAGCACCAGCCCTGAAGTGAGGAGGACCTGAGTTCAAATTTGGTCTCAGACACTTAACACGTTCTAGCTGTGTGACCCTGGGCAAGTCATTTAACCCCAATTGCCTCGGGGGGGGGGGAGGGGGAAGACAGCAGAGAATTAAGTTAACAAATTAATGTACAAGGTATATAAGATAGAAATGCACAAGGTGAAATCACTATAAAACTAAGAAATAGAATTGTCAGAGCCTACTATCCACAATGATATGCTAACAAAACTGTTTACACAAAAGAAGATAAATTAATTCATTAAAAATGTAAAATACCTAAATTAAATCTTTTAAATTTAATTTAATTTAAATTTAAATCCAGGCATATAAAAAAGGAAATAATATTAGCTGTATAGTTAATACCAAGAAGAAAAGGGGAAAAAATAAATGTTATTGAATTCTATTCTATTTTAAAAGAAAAATTAATATTAATAGTACACCTATAATTGTCAAAACTTGAGGAAAATATTATCAAATTCCTTTTGGGGGGGCAAATATAATTAAAATACCTAACTAAGGAAGAATCAAACAAAAAAGAATTGGAAAGTAATATCATTAGATAATATTAATTCCAAAGCATTAAATAAAATGTCATCAGACCAAAACAACTTATCCAGAATAATTATTCATTATGTCTATGTAGGGATTTAGAACAGGAATTCTATAGTAAGTCAACATTAGAGAGAAAAAAAATCAACATAATTAATTACATTTTTTAAAAATTTAAAACCATATTTTTACAATAGATACAATAGATACAAAAATGTATATACCATGCAAAATAAAATGAGATAAATAAATAAAAAAATATTATGAAATCTATCTGTCTAAAACCAAGAGCTACCATCATATATATTGGGTATTCATACATTGGAAACATTTCCAGAACTAAAAAATAAAATAAATAAGTCCCCCTTCTCTTTCTTTGCTATTGTTTGATATAATTCTAGAAATGATAGCTATAGCAATATAGTAAAAAAAAATTAAATATGCTAAGTAGAGTCAAAGAAATGCTAAACCTTAGCTATTTATTGATAACATGATACTTTAATTAGGAAATCCTACTGAATGACAAGGACAGTAATTGAGATAATAGTTTTAACAAAGTTTCTATCTACAAAATCAGATCACAAAATTAATATCAGTTATTTGTATATATACATATATATATATACACAAAATATTTAAATCAAGGAAGTAATAATTAAAAAAAAGAATTCTCACAAAAATAACTATGAAATGCCTAAGTATTGATTCCATTACTTAACTGAAGAAGAATTTAAATAACTGAAGGAATATCTGTAGCCCATGACTGGGTTATTTCAATATAGCAAAATTACTTTTTTGCTATTTTATTTGAAGTTTTAATGCTACATTAATCAAATGGATACTTTACAGCACTTGATACAATTATAACAAAATTTACTTGAAGGTTAAAAAAATCTAGAATATTCATAAGAATAATGGGGTGGAGGGGGAAAGGAATAAAGGGAATAACACTTCTAGGATGTAAATGATATAATAAATCAACCATCATCAAAGCCATTTCTGCTGGTTAAAACAATATGTGTGTGTGTGTGTGTGTGTGTGTGTATACATAAATGGAACAGATGGATAAAATAAAAAAAGAAGTTTAATAAGTCAGTGTTCAATAAATCCCAAAACATAAATTAGTTTTGAAAGAATTTTCTATTTATTAAGAATACTGAAAATAAAATAGATAGAAGTCTGACAGAACATGAGTTTAGACACTTTACTATGTACCACAACAAAAATTCAAAATTGCTAAAGACTTGAATATTAAACTACCAAAAAAATAGCATATTGTGACTTTCTTAGCATATAAATGGAAGATGATTTCTTAGCAAGAGATAGTGACAATTAAAAAAGTTAAAATATTTTTGATCAAATGAAATTGGAAAATTTTGCGCAAACAAAACTCATTGAAAATAAGAAGGGATACCATCAAATGAGAGGGAAGCTTTGTTCAGATTTCTTCTATAACTATTTATTATCCATTGTATATAGAAAACTAACAGAAATATAATATTTCCCATAAGTGTTCAGAAGATATAAAAATTTTTCTAAAAGATGGTTATAAACTAGTAACAACCATATAATCAAGAATGTCCCAAATAATTAATAAGAAATGAAAATCAAAACAGCCCTAAGGTTTTTTACCATAACTCCAGCAAACTGACAAACATGAGAATACAATTTAATATAAGAACATCATTTCATTGTTGATGAAACTGTGGATTATTATAATCATTTTGGAAATTAAGTTGGATTTATCTATATAAAGAACCAAAAACATCCATATCCTCAGGCCAGACATTACATTACTAGGTAACATATAAGGTAATTATTTTTAAGGTCTTAGAAATAGAAAATATTTAAAGTAGCAAAAAATTTTAAACAAAGTAGATGACCATTGAATGGGTTATAGCAAAACAAATAATGGTATATGAATGTGACAATATTATTCTGGCATGAAAAATAATGAATGTGATGAATACAAAGATGAAAAGATTTATATAAATTGAGCCAAAGTGAAATAAGCAAACCTAAAGAAAAAAATATTGTTACCTTGTGAATTTTTTTGATATAATTTAATAACTGCAATTCAAAATTGTTTGTTTCCTTTGTAATTATTTATTTTATACATTTAAAATATCATTTTGAGGAGTACATAGACTTCACCACACTGCCAAAATGATTAATAATACATACAAAACCTCTAAGAAAGATCATCATCATAAACAGCAAAAGTGGAAAGTGAATGTAGTGAAATTACAAAAACAAGCTTAGCCCAAAAGAAAAGATATGAGAAATCATCTCCCACCACTCTTTTGCAAGTGTTGAGGTAGGAAGTACTATGGGAATTGAATACTGCATATATTATCAGATCTTTTCTATGCATTGACTAGTTTTGTTGATTTATTTTTTCTCATTGTCATTTTTTTCTTTTTCATGGGGAAGAAGGAAACAATTTAAAATGTTGCATGGAAATTATTTTTACATTGCATATCAATAAAAATTATTTTTAAAATATCAAAGCAAGCCCAACTATTGACTAATGTAGGTGTAGAAAAATCATTACTCACTTTTCATAATGACACTCCATATACTTTTTGTGCTTTCCCAAGAAATGATGTTTTATCATCAGTACTAACCCATCTTCAGAAAACTGAAGAATGGACAAAATGAAAGAATTGTAAATCCTAGATCACCTTTTTGGAAAGGATATTACATATAACTTTAAATCAACAAATATACTTTCTAATCTAAATTCAAATAATAAAATTACAAAAGAAAACAGGAAAGAACCATTTCTTTTCCACTATAACAATTATTTTACAGAGTATTACGATAGATAATGTAATTTTTCACTTGTTCTTACTAAAGTTCATGAATGAGGTCATCATTATATATCAACTAACTCATCAGAAAGCATTTGCAGTATGACTGTTATAGCACTCATTTGAAAAACATTACATGGAGGGAGTTTTGTAATAAAACATAATTGTTGTAACTTTACCATTCTAATTCAATAGTGTTACTATATTAGAGTCCCAAGTAAAATAACTATGTAAAATTAGTTATACACCAACTATATATAAAATCTGATAAAAATAGATTTTATCTCATATAGATTTATTGGGAATACAATTTAAAAGACCTAACAAATGATATCATGTGCTGAGAATAAGAATTTAAATAAAACTAAAATAAAATTAGCCTTCATAATCCAAATGCAAAGTAATTTGGCCACTATCTGTGCTTGATCCAATGTGCATCTTTTGCATTGTTCTATCCTTTTACTCCTCCCTAATCATTTCTCTCTATCAGTCACCTAATAGACTTCTCTATACCTTTTCTTCTTTCCTCCAGATACTTAAAGGATCTTCTCACTTTTCCTCCTTATCTAAGAATCTGAATTAAGTTTTAAACTTCATTTAAAATATGTCATTTACCAAATACTTTTTTTTAAAAATTCTATTTTTAATGGACATTTCCCTTATACTCTACTCAACTATTTTCTGTTTCACTCTAGTCTGTTACAAAGAGCAATTTTCCTTCGTAAGGCCAACTTTTGATCCCATTCATTCTCATCTTCATTGTGCTACACTCACTCATTGTCAACTGCCCCTTCCTTTCTAATTTTAATTCACTCCCTATCCTCTGTCTTGATGCCTACTGACATCTCCAAATCTTCACATATTTTAAAAAACAAAAATCTTCAATATGTCTCCCATTTCACTTGGTTATTCTTATGTCTCTGTTGTAGACCTTCTTTTTCCCACTAATTTCTTTACCTCCCATGGAATCAAGTATCATTTCTACACTGATGATTCCCAGACATTTTGTGTCCTATCCTATTCTCTCAACTATGGTCCAATCTCTTGCTATCAATTATACATTATTTCAAGATGAATGTTCCAGACATATCTCAAACTCACCTTATCCAAAACAGACCTAAATATTTATCTTTCCAAAATCACCTTTCTTCCAAACATCTCCATTACTTTTAAGGTCATTACTATACTTCTAATCAGATTACTAACCTTTGTATTGTTCAGTATTCCTTATCTTGATTTATCCCATAATCCAACTAGTTGCCAAACACTGGAATCTCTTTCTTAGCAGGATTTTTCAGATTTATCATCTTCTCTCCAATCACACAGCACCAGTTCAGTCCAAGCTTTTATCACCTCAAGCCTAAACTATTACAATAAGCTTCTAGTTGATCTCTCTACTCTAATCATTAACCTATACATGGTTTCAAAGGAATCTTCTTAAAATATACATCTGACCATATTACATCAGTAAACCTTATTAACTCCATATTACCTCTGAGATCAAATATGAACTTCTATTTGACCTTTAGAGCTCCTCTCATCATAGATTCTGCCAGTTTTCTATACTTCTTACACATTACTCTCCTTGAAGAAGTCTATAGTTACAACACATTGGCCTATTTGCTATTCTTCAAACAAAACCTTTACACAGGCTCTTCCTCATTCCTGGAATGCTCTCCCACCACTTCCTATCTTTAGCACTGAAAATCATTTGCTTCTGTCAAGACCCAGTTCAAACATCACCTTCTAAGGAAATCTTTGTCAATAAATTTCTCATCCCATCCCCACCATTTTCCTAGTGAGGTTCCCTTTAAATCTTTCTTTCATTTACTCGGTATTTATCTCTTACATACTTATTTGATTAGATACTGTATTATTTACTAGAATGTAAACCTTTATAAGGACATAGTTTGTTTTTTGCTTTACTTTACATCCCTATTACTCACTTGAGTTCTTTCCACTTATACTGATTCATTAAGCAATTTACAGTACAACATACACAACTTCCTTGTTTTTTAAAGAAAGAATGAAGTTGTATAATATGAGGAAGTTAAGCACAGGAAAAATGAAAAAGTTATCATTAGAAGAAAATGTTTATCTATGTCTTGAATTTTTTATTTTATAATTTTTATTTCTTGAAAATTGAGACAATTCTAAGGTACCACTACACACCTCTCAGATTGACTAAGATGACAGGAAAAGATAGTGATAAATGTTGCAGGGGATATGGGAAACATTATTGGTGGAGTTGTGAACTGATCCAACTATTTTGGAGAACAATTTGGAACTATGTCCAAAGGGCTATCAAACTATGCATACCCTGTGACCCAGCAATGCTACTTCTAGGTCTGTATCCTAAGGAAATCAATCATAAAGGAGGGAAGAACTGATATCTGCAAAAATGTTTGTAGTAATTCTTTAAGTGGTAGCAAAAAATTGGAAAATGCCCATCAGTTGGGGAAAGACAGAATAAATTGTGGTCTATGAAGGTAAAGGCATATTATTGTTATATAAAAAATGATGAACAATCTGACTTTAGAAAGACCTGGAAAGATGTACATGAACTTGTAAATCATGTTTTAAAGCCACAGAACATTGTGCACAGCAACAAGGTTATATGATGATCAACTTTTCAACAATGAGGTGATCCAGGCTGATTCCAATAGACTTGTAATGGAGAGATCCACCAGAAAGAGTTCTGTGGGGACTAAATGTGGATCCCAACATAGTATTCTCACCATTTTTGTTGTTGTTTGCTTGCTTTTCTTTTGTCTCATTATTTTTTCCTTTTTGATCTGATTTCAAAATAAAAAGCTATTATTTTAAAAAATATGTTATTAAAACAAATACAAAATAGGAAAAGAAGAAAAAATATGTTATTAAAACAAATACAAAATAGGAAAAGAAGAAAAATTAAAAACTACATGTGCATAGTAGAACATTAGAGAGAATACAAAATATGAGATAAAAATTTCCATTTCAAGAAGAAATATAATAAATACTACATATTATGTTCAGAGCTGTCCATTTTGCTTTCTTGTAGATTTTCTTTTGTTCTCTGTTGTGACCTTTTTACTTTATTCTTTTTCCCTCTCTTCCTCACCACTTTCCCCAAGAGTACTAAAATTAAACACAGATGAATTCACACATGAACACACACATCTACCATACATACATATAAACATGTACGTATACATGTATATAACATACATACACATACATGTATGTATGGTAAATGTTTTGTGTATATAAGCACACACACATATATGTATATGCTCACATGTATTATGTCTGATTTTTTTTTTAGGTTTTCTCTCAAAATTTGTTTACCTGAAAGTATATTTCATGTTTTCAGTAAACCAGGTGAAAATATCAAATGATTTCTAAGGTATGATTGTAAATTATCCAAATGATGTAATAAGGACTCTGTTATCCCCTGATCTTTGGGGGAAGGCCCTAGATTAGAAAACCCTGAATCTCCTGACAACTCCTCCCTTACACCCCTTTTATTTGACCTCAAGGAAAGTCCTAAAATAATCTCCACCTGAATCTCAATCCCTTCCCACCCTTTTTACT
Organism: Myrmecobius fasciatus; assembly: GCA_023553655.1. Lineage (NCBI taxonomy): Eukaryota > Metazoa > Chordata > Mammalia > Dasyuromorphia > Myrmecobiidae > Myrmecobius > Myrmecobius fasciatus. Next base: position 29,654 of record JAJPUD010005814.1, read on the forward strand.
TGGCCTCAGGATAATCTTATTGGGAATGGTTCTAGTTTAACCCCATTACATCTGAAGCTTGCTGATGGTTTTAAATAGATGCTATTGATCATTTTAAGGAAAACTTCATTTATTCCTATGCTCTCTAGTATTTTAATAGGAATACGTATTGGATTTTGTCAAATGCTTTTTCTGCATCTATTGACATGATCATATGATTTCTAATAGTTTGGTTACTGACATAGTTAATTATAATAATAATTTTCCTAATAGTGAATCAGCCCTGCATTCCTGGTATAAATCTTACTTGGTCATGGTGCATTATGTGGACATAACTTTCTGTATTCTTTGGTAATATTTTATTTAAGATTTTTTGCACCAATATTCATTAGGGAAATTGGTCTATTCTTTCTCTGTTTTGACTCTCCATGGTTTAGGTATCAGCACCATTTCTATGTCATAAAACAAATTTGGTAGGACTCCTTTTTACCCTATTTTTCCAAATAGTTTGCATAGTATTGGAATTAATTGTTCTTTAAATGTTTGGTAGAATTCATTTATAAATCCTTCTGATCCTGGGGATTTTTTCTTAGGGAGTTGATTAATAGTTTGTTTAATTTCTTTTTCTAAAGCAGGATTTTTAAAGTAATATATTTCATCCTCTGTTAACATGGGCAATCAATATTTTTATAAGTATTAATCCATTTCATTTAGATTATCAGATTTATTGGCATACAACTGGGCAAAATAGCTCCTAATTATTGCTGTAATTTCCTCTTTGCATTTCAAATTTTTAAAAGAAATGTGAATCTAGTATAGAGTGGAGAGAAGAAAGGTACAATTTTCTGAGGAAGATTGTCCAGGAGACTTTTACAACAGATTCTTTTTGCCCCAATATTTTTTCTAGGGAATTTATTTGGGAAAAAAGGAAAGTAAATGTTTTTAATAAGGTGATTGTTTGTCTTGCAAAGTGACTTGTATGTTCCCCCAATGGAGTCACTTGACAAACTGAGCAGCCCCACACCACTGCCTCAGGTCATGGTTCTTTTAATGATGTCCAAACTACTTAGCCATTAAAATGAAATTGTGAGATAGCTCAGTGGGAAACAGATTGAGCAAGCTGCAGATCCAAGGAGATACCTGATGGTTACTGTTGCCTAGTACTGTTCTGTTCTAAGTGAAGGATAAAGTAGTTATGGATTCATCAGACTGTTACCAATGTATTTACTCTTAAAAGTAGTACTAGTCATAAAGTTATCTTTTGCCTGTGCTTTCTGAATTACATATATCAAATTAAGAGTTTAAGTTGCAATTTCTGAATTTTAAACATTAGAAAATGATTTTAGGCTCACAAGAGAAGTTTACTTGTTCTTTATAGGATTCATTTGAAGTACAGTAGATGCAAAGAATTAATAACAACCCTTTTATTATTGCAAAGAGAAGTTGCTTGCTTATTCCTCCTTGGCTTGAGCTGGCTTTTTTGTATTAGCTAACTGATTAAAAGACACACAAGTGTATTTGGGAGAATATAGTAAAAAAATAAAAATTAAAATTAAAAAGGTGATTTTTACAGAGTACTGGGTAAGAGATACAGCCTACCAATCTCTCCATCTTTATACTGAGTGATAAAAGAGTAATAGCACCATCAATAATGTATTATCCTTTAAATGACAATTCACAACATTCATCCTCTTTGCCCTTTTGATCAGTTTAGATGATTCCTGCATAAAAGAAATTATTTATCCAGAAGGAAACTGCTTATTGAATGGAGAAAAGCAAAGAACTGGAAAATGAATAAATGCCTATTAATTGGGGAATGGCTGAATAAGCTGTGATATATGAAGGTAATGGAATATTATTGTTCTATAAAAAAAATAATGAACAAGCTGATATTAGAAAGGCCTGGAAAGATGAACATAAAATGATGCTGAGTGAAATAAGCAGAATCAGGAATACATTGTACACAGTAACAGCAAGAATGTGCAATGATCAAATGTGAAAGATTTTGTTTTCCTCAGTGATTCAGTAATCAAGGCAATCCCAAAAAAACTTTGGATACAAAATGCCATCTGTATCCTGAAAAATAATTATGGAGATTGAATGTAAATCAACCCATGCTATGTTCACTTCTTTTTTCCCTCTCTCATAGTTTTTCCCTTTTGTTCTGATTTTTCTCTCACAACATGATTCTCAAAGCAATATGTATTAAAAATAAATAAAGAAAATGTAGAAAAAAAAGAAAAGAAAAAAGTTATGATGATAAGGAGATCAAAAGACACACTCAGAAGATGATAACAAAGTCAAAGCTCCTATATCTAAAGCCACCAAGAAAAATAATAATTGGGCTCAAGCCATGGAAGAGCTCAAAAGAGATTTTGAAAATCAATTAAGAGAGATAGAGGAAAAATCACAAGAATTGAGAGTGGTACAAAAGGAAATATGAAAAGCCAATGAGAAGAAAACAAAATTTTTAAAAATTAAAATTGAGCAAATGGAAGCTAATGATTTTAAGAGAAATCAAGCAACACTCAAAACATAAAAAAGAAAAAAAAATGTAAAATATCTCACTGGAATAACAATTGTCCTGGAAAATAGATCCAGGAGAGATAATTTAAAATTTTTTGGTCTACTTGCAAGTCACAAAAGAATCTGGATATCATCTTTCAAGAACTTATCAAGGAAAAATGTCCTGATATTTTAGAATGAGGGGATAAAAAAAGTAATTGAAAGAATTCATTAAATCCTCCTGAAAGATCACCTAATGAAAGAGAACTTAAAATGAAAAGTCACAGGAATATTATAGCCAAATTCTGGAACTTCCAAGTCAAGGAGAAAATATTGCAAAGCATCCAGAAAGAAATAATTCAAGTATAGTAGAGCCTCAGACAGAATAACACAAAATTTAATACTTTCTATATTAAAAATTGGAGAGCTTGGAATATGATATTCCAGAGAACAGTGAAGCTAGGATTACAACCAAGAATCACTTATTCAGCAAAATTGAGTGTAATCCTTCAGAGGAAAAAGTGGTTATTCGATAACATAGAGAATTTTCAAACAATCATAGGAAAGAGCAGAGTTGAATGGAAAATTTATTTTCAAGTACAGGAAGAAGGGACAGCATAAGGAAGTAATTAGAAAAGTGATATCATAAGGAATTTAATTGGATTCATCTGTTTATAATCCTGTATGAGAGAATGATATTTGTAAATTATTAGAACTTTTTCACTATTATGGCAGTTTGATGGAATCTATATATCATCTATATATTTACATCTCTATCTATCTCTATACCTATCAATCTATATCTGTATCTATCTATACACATATTACATATAAAGAGAGAGAGACAGAGAATACACAGGTTTGAGTTGAACATGAAGGAATAATAGTTTAAAAATAATGAAATGAAGGGGGGAATAGAGAAATATACTGAGAAAAAGGGAAAGGAAAAAATGGAATGGGTTTAATTATGTCATAAAAAAGGAAGACAGTTTTTATAATGGAGTTCAAGGTACTACGTTTTTATATGGAGATAGAATTTCTAGACTTGACCAAATCTCTTTTCTTTCAAAGCAAATAGAGAAAACTCAGTAGTTTAGACTTGGGATCAAAAGACTGGAATACATTCTTTGAATTGTCTATTATTAGCAGCATGTATATGGACAAGATATTTAACTGGTCTGAACTCAGTTTCCTCATCTGTAAAGTAGAGATAATATTGTTGTCATCTACCTTATAGCCATAACTGAATGAAGTATTCTTATGAAATGAAAAGATTATTATGATACATCAAAGATACATATTTTTAAATTTCTAGCTTAATGATTTTTAGTGCATGACTATCATTTCTAGGCTGATCAAAAATGTGATTATTTATTCCATTTTGAATTTACCTAAGATAACTATCATTGAAGCTACGAGTTTAAAGATTAAATAATTAATCACTGTAAATAAATAAACCATAGCATTGGATATGAATATCAAAATGTAACAAAACACCATATTCATTTGCAATTGACACAATTATTTCAGTGTCTCCAAAAAATTGTCAAAGTCATCATTCTTTTGACCTACAAAGACCTTACCAATCCTCCTTACTCAGATATTCTGGACAAAACTGCAAAGGCTTCTTAAAAACACACCGGCTGAATATTTGGCAATTTTTTCCACTTTTCATTTCTTGGTGAAATTTTATTACAATTCTAATCTTGCTTCTCCTCTCCATGCTTCATAAATAAGCATGTTAGATCATGACAACAAGATTCTGCTCATAAAAATATGTGAGTAAATATAATTTATCCTTTGACTTTTTCTATTTTGTTATTACCTGCCATCCACATGAATACATATGTATCTAACTATCTTTAAACATCACTCTTCTAGGGGTGAAGTGCTAACTAAGAATTTTAAGAAGTGAACTTACATTGTTTTTTTCTGAAAAAGAAAAAAAAAACAAAAACAACAAAATTTTTTTTCCTTGTAATGCAAAATGAGCAAAACTGTCCCGGTGATATGTGAGCCTTTTTTTTTTTTTTCACCTTGTGGCAAAATTGGCAAAACTTCCTCTCTGCCAGCTTTGTTTTATGTGCTCACACTACAACACAGCTTGATCAGAGATTTTTATTCATTTCCTGTCCCACATTGCTGACGTCTTTGTGCTGTTAAATGGCTCTCATGTTCTGATTCTGACTCATGAGAATCTCAGTATTAAAAGAGAGAACGAAGTTCCTGTGTACATACACATAGTCAAGCAATCACACTATTTGTGAGGATATTTTTACATGTATATAGAAAACACATGTGTACCCATATCGACAGTTGATTTAGCCAGTCTCCAGCACACATTGTACATTTCATGCATATGTTCTATTCATTTACATAAGTTTGTGAACAAATGTATGTTCACTATTCCAATTGATTCAAGACAGTATGAGTAACTAGTATTTTAATATGTAGATGTGAAATCAATGTTATTCAGCAAATATTAATTTAATAATGTGGAAGATAGCTTATGCTATTGTAGTTAGAATGATATGATATTAATTAAACAGGATCTTGATTAATTAAGGAGATGGCCAGCAAAAGAGAGAAAGAATTGCTGGGAGAGGAGGGGGGAAAAGGAAGGAAATAGGAAGGAAGGAAGGAAAAAAAGGAGGAAAGAAGGAAAGAAAGAAGAAGGAAGTAGTAATGGAAAAGGGCAGAAGAGGAGGAAGACAAAGAAATAAAGGTCACTTGATAGAGATGGCCACAACTTGCCACAAAGATGCAAAATAAAAGTCAAAGAGAGTAAAGACAATTCATATAATTGGGACATCATTGGAAACATTGAATAACAGATTAGAAGGAACATCATAAAAAAACTTTCTAAATCACTATTGATTAGAGAAATGCAAATTAAAACACCCCTGAAATATCACCTCACACCTCTCAGATTGTTTAAGATGATAGGAAAAAATAATGATAAATTTTGGAGGGGATATGGGAAAACTGGACACTACTGCATTGTTGGTGGAGTTGTGAAATGATCCAACCAAGCATTTTGAAGAGCAATCTGGAACTATGCCCCAAGAGCTGGCTGTAAAACTGTGCACACCCTTTGACACAGCAGTTCCATTACTGGATCTGTATCCCAAAGAAATCATACAGGAGGGGAAAAGGCCCACATGTGCAAAATACTTGTAGCAATTCTTTTATGTAGCAGCAAAGAACTGGAAAAGCAGTGGATGTCCATCAGCTGGGGAATGGCTGAATAAGTTGTGATATATGAAGATAATAGAATATTATTGTTCTACAAAAAAATGATGAACAAGATGATTTTAGAAAGACCTGAAAAGATTTATATGAACTGATGCTGAATGAAACAAAAACTAGGAATACATTGTACACAATAACAGCAAGAATGTGTGATGATCAACCAAGAAAGGTTTGGTTCTTCTCAAAAGTCCAGTGATCCAAAGCAATTCCAATAGACTTTGGACGGAAAATACCATCTGCATCCAGAAAAAGAACTAAGGAGACAATGTAAATCTACATACACTATGTTCACTTTTTTTTTTTTAATGTTTTTTTCTCTCTCCCATGGTTTTTCCCTTTTACTCTGATTTTTCTCTCCCAACATGATTCATAAAGCAATGTGCATTAAAAAACAATAAAATTAGTACAATAAAAAATGAAAAAAAGAAGGAACATTTAATAACCAGTTATACAGGGAGGGAAAAATAAAGCTTGCATAACATATGCATTTATTTAATATGCATTATTAATAGTTTCTCCATCACTCTCTGAAGTTTAGACAATCAACAAAACAATAAATCAAGCCCTGATTTGTATCATTTGATAATTTCTGATACATTAATATTTACATGGAACATTTATCTCTGAAGTAGCTCTGTCTAGCACACTACTGTTCAGTGGCCAACTTCTTAAACATGCCTGACCAGGGATCTCATATAAATCATCCTTCCAAAATAATTAGCTAGCTATCACTCAAAGACCTCCAACAAAAGGGAAATCAGTTTGCAATATAGTATGCTTTAAGACAATTCCACTAAAAAGAAGATATTCCATGTACAAAACTCAAAGCTGTCTCTTTGTAACTGGCACCACAGTGCCCAGTTTTGTACCCTGGGACAAAGCAAAAAAAGCCTACTTCTCTTCTGAATGATAGCTCTTGAAAAGAACTACCATCCATTCTCAAGCTTCTTTTAAATAGTCCTCATATGGCATGATTTTGTAATCCTTTATTAGAGATAGTGATGAGGTCAAAATTTCATGAGTAATACCTTCCTTATTCTAGATATAATGCTTATAATAATGTAGGTCATTAATTTTGAAGGGAGGGTTTGGGCTGCCATGTCATATAGATCATTTTAAGCTTTCTATGAAATTCATTGAAAATGCAGGAGTTTTTAGGAATTATTTGTTTTGAGAACAGCTCCCTCAAGCTATAGTTGCAAAATCAATATATTGAATTCCAAAACAGAACTTTATATGTATACTTATTAATGTTTAAATTTTATTTATTTAATATTTTCCCTTTGTTGGGGTCAGGGTCTGCCTGGCCTGGGATTGTGTTTTGAGGTCCCACTCTGCCCATAGACCTTTTCTGCTGACCCTCCAAGTCCTCTTTGGTGTCTCTGGGCTGAGAGGTCTGGAACCCACCAGTACTGGGCCTGATTCAGAGGCTGGGCCTAGACAGGGGTGGGACTGGGTCCAGGGCTGCACTAGCACACCCTGCCCTAGGGCTGCACCCTGGACTCCCATCCTGCTGAGGTTTTTAATTTGCCTTGGGCCTGAAAATGCTCTACTCAGTCTTTTTGAGTGTTCTGATGCTTTAAAATTTGTTTAGTCATTATTTAAAGCAATTTGGAGCACTTTGTGGGAGAGGTTGGGCAAGTTCTTGCCTTTACTCTGCCATCTTGGTTCCTGTATACTTATTAAATGTCATTCTTACTAGACTGGGCCCATGATTTTGGCTGGTTTATAACTCTGAATTCCAAATTTGTTATTCACAATATTAACACTCCATTCAGGTTCATGTCATCTGCAAGTTGGATAAGTACTTGCCTTATGGCTTCATTCAAATCATTAACAAAATATATTGAATAGAATTCAACTAAGGACAGAGCCTTAAGGCAATATACTGGAGACTTCTTTGAAATTTAACCTCAGTCCCTTAATCATCATCCTTTGAGTCAAGTTGCTTCATTGGTTCTGAATCTACCCTACTCATATGGCCTTACTATATGGCCAACCTTTTTACCTTTTAGAGGAAAAAAATGTGATGACTTTTGTCAAATGTTTTGTTGAAATCCAAGCACGCAATATCTATGTCATTATTCTGATTCATCACACTAATAATTTTGCTAAAACAGCACATATTTGGAGTGTCTTGCAAATTTAGTCTTTGCTAAAGCTGATCCCTACTCTCCTTTCTTATTTCATAATATGCCATATATGGACTTGTTTTCTAAGCAGAGATATCAAGTTTACTTGATAATAGCTTAAAAGACTATACATCCATTCACTTTTTGGAAGTATGTGCCTATCCCCAGTTTTTCATCACTTCTCTCATTATGTAGGATTTTTCAAAAGTGTAGCAATAATCACACCCACAAGAATTTTTTTTTTTGTTTTTCTATTACTCTGGGATATAGTCCATTTGAGCCAAATAATTTTATTTCTTCCCTATTATCATCATTTATTTATTCCCTATCATAAAAAATCATAAAATATTAGAGCTGGAAGACTTCTTAGAGCTTTTTTGCCTTGTTTTAGAGATAAAGAAACTGAGACCCAGAAAGACAAAAAGATTTGCTAATGTCATCCAATTAATAGCAGAGAATATACTCTAACCCAGTTTCTCTGAATCCAAATCAAGTTCTTTTTCCACTATCCCAAAATTTCTCCTCTGTTATTTCATATTTCTAAGTCTGGAGGGTAATTTCCTTTAGGAGATAAACAGTAGTTTATTTTGGTGATAATTACTTCTTTTTTTTTTCCTCATCAGTTATCAATAGCCTATATAACCTGAGCAACAATTACATCCCTTCTTTGATCAGTGTCTTACTCTCAATACAGCAATAAACTAGGTTTTGAAGGAAATATGAGTTGAATTTTGGACAAGCTGAAATTCAGATGTCTTTAGGATATCTATTATCAAATATCCATAGGCAATTAGGGTATTGAATTAGAGGAGTGAAATTAAGAGCAAAAGACTGAGGCTGGATGTATAGTTATGAGATTCATTAGGAAAGACATGATAATTAAAACCATTAGACTAATGATGAGTGGGGCAAGAGGAGGAGGAAAAGGAAGAGGACAGAGTGGAAGAAGGGAAGGAGAGACAGAGAAAGAGAAAAAGAGACAGATAAAGATGGAGAGACAGAGAGAAAAAAAGACAGATAGAGATGGAGAGACAGAGAAACAAAGAGAGAGAAAGAGACAGACAGAGGTAGAAAATGTAGAGAAGAGTAGGGGACCTAAAACAATATTTAGAGAGAGCAATTTCAATCCAATGATAAAGCTTGAAGCCAGATTCCAAAAAAGATTGAGTGCATTGGAGGAGAAAAAGTGTAGGCAATTATATATAGGTACAATTTTCTAGAAATTTAGAGAAGTTAAGGAAGGTATATAAGTTTAATTTGAGGGCTTGGTAGCTTCCAGTAAAGATTTTGTTTTGTTTTATGGATGTGGAAATACCTAGAAATGATCAAAGTTAGTAAATTAGAGAGCATGGATGATTTTCTGTAGAAAAGGGGATGGGATCAATTGCACATGAAAGGAGTTGCCCTTGATTAGAAGGACCACCTCATTTTCAGAGACTGGGCAAAGGAAGAGCAAGTGAAGAATGGTTTCAAAGTATTTGAGATGAAGAGAAGAAAAGAATGGAGGCTTATATTGAATAGTGTCAATTTTCTTGGTAAAGTAGGAGATAAGATTCTGGGCTGAGATAAAGAGAAAATATGAAAGCATAGGAAAGTTGAGGAAAAAAGAAAAAGGTTTGGGAAGGATTTGAGTGTAATGAAATAGGCAACCAGTTAGGGAAGAATAAAAATATTGCTTTACTACAGTGAGGATCCAATCGAATTTGGAAAACATGAATTTATAATGCAACCAGTCAATGTGATTGAGACTTTCTCCAACTGCATATAGCAGCACATGATTAGAAAGAGAGGAGATATATGAAGGGAATATTCCAAGGCTGAGATTTGTATAGAATGAGCAATTGGCTTGAGCTATATTTCCACTATAACAAGACTTCTAATTTCACCACTGTTGATCCTTACTTAAATCCTTTCCACCATGCTCTATTTTTCAATGTCACACATCTCACTTCTACATTTTTTATGAGCCTCCCCTAGGTGATTCATACTTGCTGTGATTTTCTTAAGGTACTGGAATTCTGATAAGGCATGGGTGATCTTGTGTGTCAGATATTATTTTTTAATGAAAATAAAGACTGGAGAGGAAATAAGAAAGAAAGTGATAAGTGAAAGGTAATTAGAAATTTGAGATTCTCTGATAGTTCTATTAAAATGTATGCTTTCATTGTAAAAGTTGTAAATGTATCATTTGAAAGTTGGTTTACTCTGTCATTTCAAAATACAAAAATAAATAAATAAATAAATAAGCATCTGGTGGATCTAATGCATTGTGCTATGCACTAGGATAATTGCAGAAATCAATAACACACAATTCTAGCCCTCAAAGGCCTTATGATCTGGAAATAGTGGAGATACATACATGGAGAAATATTAATCAAGTTGAATGTTATAAATGCATAAAAGGTTTGCAGTGTCTTAGGAAATAAGAGGAAGAAAAATTATGGGAAGTCATCATGGAGGGAAAAAATAAAACTTTGTTTTAGTTCATTTGACAACAGAAGGAGATGGGTATCAGAGTATTCCAAAATGATATGAACAAAGTTGTAGAGTTGGTAAGATAGTTTGCTAAAAAGTCTATTCTAGCTACAATGTAGTGTACATGAAGAAGATTTATTTGATAAAAGACTAGAAATAGAGGTTGGATTTCATTTTGGGAGGGTCTTCAACACCAAGCTAAGAACTTTAAACATATTTATTAGACATGGAGGAGCTACTGAATATTTTGAAGGAGTAGAATGATGAGGTGAGAAGATTAATCTGATAGCAGCATGAAAGATGCAATAGAAGACAGAGTCAAGAAAGCTAATGCTGTCAGGGCAGAGCCAAGATGGCGAACTGCAGACAGCTTTCTCTGTAAGCTCCTGAGACCTTCCCTCAGACACTGACAAACTAAGCCTCTGAACTGGTTCTGGAGTGAGGGCTTCACCAAACACTTGGACTACAACGCACTTCTATCAACAATCTACTTTGAAAGAACTTCTGAGGTCAGTTTTAGACGGGCAGGGGATCGAGCACCTCCCGGCGCTCAGACGCCAGTGCGCAGCCGGGGTGCAAGTCCGGGGCTGGGACGGACCAGAAGATTTTAGGCTGCCAGGAAGTCCCTGGGAGACGCTTGGGCCACTTTGCTCTGCTTGCGGGCAGGTGCTTTGGCAGGTCTACCTTTGATAAAGGGTGGATTGAGAGCAGCTGAAAGTGTGGTCCTAGTGCGGATCTAGCCAGATCAGCCCCAGGCCGGAAGTCAACTCAGCAAACTGCCCCAGGGCAAATTGAAATCCCTGCTGCTGCTGCTCCTGCTGCTGCTGCTGCTGCTGCTGCTGCTCCTCCTGCTGCTGCTGCTGCTGCTGCTGCTGCAGAATTCCCTGCTGGTGACTGATACCTCAGCTAAACATAATGAGCAAGAAGAAGAGAGCTCTCACCATAGACAGCTTTTATGGAGAGAAACTAGAGCAGTCCCCAGATCCTGAGATTCTGAAAACAATCCCAGATAAAGCCACAAAGGTGGACTTAAGCTGGTCTCCCTTTCAGAAGGCTTACCTGGAAGATTGCATAAAGAATCTCAAAAGAGAGCTAGAAGAAGATTGGGAAAATAAACAGAGCAGTGCAAGAAGGAAACATCGCACTGCAACAGAGATGTGAAAAACTGGAAAATGAGTCTGGTGAATCAGAGAAGACAAAAATTCACTGAAAAAAAAAATTAGTGAATTGGAAAAAGTCACCAACTCACTGGAAAATAAAAATAGTGAATTGGTAAAAGACAACAATTCACTGAAAAACAAAATTGGTGAATTGGAAAAAGTCACCAACTCACTAGAAAATAAAAATAGTGAATTAGAAAAAGATAATAATTCAATGAAAAATAAAATTAGTGAATTGGAAAAACACAACAATTCACTGAAAAATAAAATTGGCAAAATGGAAAAAGAATGCAATGAACCAAAAAATTCAATTGGCCAGTTACAAAAGGAGCTAAAAAAGATAACTGAAGGAAATAATACCTTAAAAATTAAAATTGAACAAATTGAAATGAATGACTCAATAAGACTTTAAGAATCAGTCAAACAAAAACAAAAAAAATGACAAAATAGAAGAAAATATGAAATATCTCCTAGGAAAAACAACTGACTTGGAAAACAGATCCAGGAGAGACAATCTAAAAATTATTGGACTCCCTGAAAGTCACGATGAAAAAAAGAACCTTGATGCTATCTTCCAGGAAATCATGAAAAAGAATTGCCCTGATGTTTTAGAATCAGAAGACAAAGTTGGTATTGAAAGAATTCACCGATCACCTCCTGAAAGAGATCCCAAAGTTAAAACCCCAAGGAATATCGTGGCCAAATTTCAGGACATTGCACCAAGGAAAAGATATTACAAGCTGCTAGAAAAAAACAGTTCAAATACCGAGGAACTGTCGTTAGAATTACACAGGATATTTCAGCTTCCACATTGAAGGATAGAAGGGCCTGGAATCAGATATTTCGAAAAGCAAAAGAACTTGGATTACAGCCAAGAATAAGCTATCCAGCTAGAATGAGCATCATCTTCCAGGGAAGAAGATGGTCATTTAATGATACAGGAGAATTTCACCTATTTCTAATGAAAAGACCAGATCTGAACAAAAAATTTGACCTCCAAACAGAACTCTAGAGAAGCGTAAAAAGGTAAAAAGGAAAGAACTCTCGAAAACTATATCTCTACTAGGGGTATCCTTAAAGAATGGGGATATAATTTGATTTTACTTTGATAATAATCGAAAAGAAATTAGAGGTGGAAGGTATATCATACTGTAAAAAAAAGGGGGGGAGGGGAAAGGAGGTAAAATAAAGTAAAAAAAAAGGAGGTAAAATAAGGCAAAGTCTCATGAAGAGACATAGAAAATCTAATATAATTGAGGGAAAGAAGGGATGGTGATGAGTATTGTGTAAATCTTACTCTCATTGGATTGGGCTCTAAAAGAGCATATCAGACGCATTTGATTTCAAGGAAAAACTTGGCCCTCTGTATAGGGAAGAGGAAAAGAAAGGGATAAATTAATAGAAGGATTAGGGGGAAAGGTGTATAAAAGAGGGAGGATTCTAAAGGGGGGAGGACTGTTAGAGGGAGGTGGTCATCAAAATAAAATACTGGGGAGGGGGGAAGTGAGTAAGGGGAAAGGGAAGAGAAA
>JAJPUD010005814.1:43085-65235 GCA_023553655.1 Myrmecobius fasciatus
AAAAATGTTTGTGGCAGCCCTTTTTGTAGTGGCAAGAAACTGGAAATTGAAAAGATGCCCATCAATTGGAGAATGGCTGAATAAATTATGGTATATGAATGTTATGGAATATTATTGTTCTGTAAGAAATGACCAACAGGAGGATTTCAGAGAGGATTGGAGAGACTTGCATGAACTGATGCTGAGTGAAATCAGCAGAACCAGGAGAACATTATACACAGCAACAAGACTATACGATGATCAATTTTGATAGACATGGTTCTCTTCAACAATGATGTGATTCAAACCAGTTGTTCTGCGATGAAGATAGTCATATACATCCAGAGAGAGGCCTGTGGGAACTGAGAGTGAATCACAAAACAGCATTTTAACGCTTTCTGTGAATATTTCCATGCATTTTGTTTTCCTTCTTAGATTGTTTTTTCTTCTTCTCTTTCTAGATCTGATGTTTCTTGTGCAGTAAGATAACTGTATAGATATGTATACATGTATTGTATTTGTCATATAATTTATCCTATTTAGCATGTATTAGATTACCTGTCATCTAGGGGTTGGGGGTGGGAGGAAGGAGGGGAAAAACTTGGGAAAAAAAAGGTTTTTGCAAAGGTAAAAAAAAAAAAAAGAAAATTGATCATGTGTTAGGGCATAAAAACCTCAAAATCAAATGTAGAAAAGCAGAAATAGTAAATGTATTCTTTTCAAATCATGATGCAATAAAACTCACATGTAATATAAGGCCAGGAGAAAATAGACCAAAAGTTAATTGGAAATTAAATAATCTAATCCTGAAGAATGAATGGATGAAAGAGCAAATTATAATCACAATGGATAATTTCATCCAGGAGAATGACAATAATGAGACAACATACCAAAATTTGTGGGATGTGGCCAAAGTGGTTATAAGGGGTAACTTTATATCTCTAGATGCTTATTTGCATAAAATAGAGAAAGAGAAGATCAATGAATTAGGGTTACAATTAAAAAAACTAGAAAAATAACAAATTAAAAAACCTCAATCAAATACCAAATTGGAAATTCTGAAAATAAAAGGAGAGATTAATAAAATTGAAAATAAGAAAACTATTGAATTAATAAATAAAACTAAGAGTTGGTTTTATGAAAAAACCAACAAAATAGATAAGCCTTTAGTTAATTTGAACAGAAAAAGGAAAGAGGAAAATCAAATTGTTAGTCTCTAATATGATAAGGGAGAACTTTCCTCCAATGAAGAGGAAATTAGAGTAATAATTAGGAGTTACTTTGCCCAGCTTTATGCCAATAAATTTGATAATATAAATGAAATGGAGGAATATCTACAAAAATATAGATTGCCCAGGTTAACAGAAGAGGAAATAAATTATTTAAATAGCCCCATTTTAGAAAAAGAAATAGAACAAGCTATTAATCAACTCCCTAAGAAAAAATCTCCAGGGCCAGATGGTTTTACATGTGAATTCTACCAAACATTTAAAGAACAATTAATTCCAATACTATATAAACTATTTGAAAAAATAGGGACAGAAGGTATACTACCAAATTCCTTCTATGATACAGATATGGTGCTGATAGCTAAACCAGGTACGGTGAAAACAGAGAAAGAAAACTACAGACCCATTTCCCTAATGAATATTGATGCAAAAAGTTTAAGTAAGATTTTAGCAACGAGATTACAGAAAGTTATCTCCAGGATAATACATCTTGACCAAGTAGGATTTATACCAGGAATGCAGGGCTGGTTCAATATCAGGAAAACTATCAGCATAATCAATTATATTAATAACCAACCAAACAAAAACCATATGATTATCTCCATAGATGCAGAAAAAGCATTCGATAAAATCCAACACCCATTCCTATTAAAAACACTAGAGAGTATAGGAATAAATGGACTTTTCCTTAAAATGATTAGTAGCATCTACTTAAAACCATCAGCAAGCATCATATGTAATGGAGACAAACTAGAACCATTCCCAATAAGATCAGGATGAAACAAGGCTGTCTACTGTCACCATTACTATTTAATATTGTATTAGAAATGTTAGCTTTGGCAATAAGAGAAGAAAAAGAGATAAAAGGAATTAGAATAGGTAATGAAGAAACCAAATTATCACTCTTTGCAGATGACATAATGGTATACTTAGAGAACCCTAGAGACTTAACTAAAAAACTACTAGAAACAATTCACAACTTTAATAAAGTTGCAGGATTCAAAATAAATGCACATAAATCATCAGCATTTTTATATATTACCAACAAAGTTCAGCAGGAAGAGATAGAAAAAGAAATTCCATTCAGAATAACGGATGATAGCATAAAATATTTGGGAATCTATCTGCCAAGAAAATGTCAGAAATTATACGAACTAAACTACAAAACACTTTGCACACAAATAAAATCAGACCTAGTCAATTGGAAAAACATTAAGTGCTCATGGGTAGGCCAAGCGAATATAATAAAAATGACAATACTACCCAAACTAATTTACTTATTTAGTGCCATACCAATCAAACTCCCAAGAAATTATTTTACAGATCTAGAAAAAATAGTAGCAAAGTTCATTTGGAACAACAAAAGGTCAAGGATCTCAAGGGAATTAATGAAAAAAAAAAGACAGATGAAGGTGGCCTTGCTGTACCAGATATAAAACTATATTATAAAGCAGCCGTCATTTGGTACTGACTGAGAAATAGAGCAGTTGATCATTGGCATAGAATAGGATATCAGGTCAAGCTAGGTAATAATGTTAGCAATTTAGTGTTTGATAAACCCAAAGACCCCAGCTTTTGGGATAAGTACTCACTATTCGGCAAAAACTGCTGGGATAATTGGAAACTAGGTGTGGAAGAAATTAAGGCTTGACCCATACCTAACACCACATACCAAGATAAGATCTAAATGGGTTCATGATCTAGATATAAAGAGGGACTTTGTAAGCAAGTTAGAGGAACATAGGATAGTTTACCTCTCAGACCTGTGGAGATGGAATAAATTTATGTCTAGGGAAGATCTGGAACTCTTAATTGAACACCAGATAATTTTGATTATATTAAGTTAAAAAGTTTCTGTACTAACAAAACTAATGCATACAAGATTAGGAGGGAAGCATCAAATTGGGAAATCATCTTTACATTTAAGGGTTCTGATAAAGGTCTCATCTCTAAGATATATAGAGAATTGTCTCACATTTATAAAAATTCAAGCCATTCTCCAATTGATAAATGGTCAAAGGATATGAACAGACAGTTTTCAGATGATGAAATTAAAACTATTTATAATCATATGAAAAGATGCTCCAAATCACTATTGATCAGAGAAATGCAAATTAAGACAACTCTGAGGTACCACTACACACCTGTCAGATTGGCTAAAATGACAGGAAAAGATAAAGATGAATGTTGGAGGGGATGTGGGAAGACTGGGACATTGATGCATTGTTGGTGGAGCTGTGAACGGATCCAACCATTCTGGAGAGCTTTTTGGAGCTATGCTCAAAAAAGTTATCAAACTGTGCATTCCCTTTGACCCAACAGTGTTTCTACTGGGCCTACATCCCAAAGAAATCATAAAAGAAGGAAAGGGCCCCACATGTAGAAGAATGTTTGTGGCAGCCCTTTTTGTGGTGGCTAGAAACTGGAAATTGAGTAGATGCCCATCAATTGGAGAGTGACTGAATAAATTATGGTATATGAATGTTATGGAATATTTTTGCTCTGTAAGAAACGACCAACAGGACGATTTCAGAGAGGCCTGGAGAGACTTGCATGAACTGATGCTGAGTGGGATGAGCAGAACCAGGAGATCGTTGTACACGGCAACAACAGTACTATATGATGATCAGGTCTAATGGACATGACTCTCTTCAACAATGAAATGCTTCAAACCAATTAAAATTGTTCAGTGAAGAAGGCCATATACACCCAGAGAGAGGGATGTGAAATGTGGACCACAACATAACATTTTCATGTTCTCTATTGATGTTTGCTTGCATTGTATTTCCTTTATCGGATTATTCATTCTCTCTTATAGATATGATTTCTCCTGAACAAAAAAATGATGTGTGGCAATAACTATACATATATTCGATTTAAGTATTCTAACATAATTAACATGTAGTGGATATCCTGCTATCTAGGGGAGGGGTGGGGAGTAGGGGAGAAAAATTTGTAACAGAAAGCTTTGTAAGGGTTAATATTTAGGAATTACCCATACATATGTTTTGCAAATAAAAAGTATTAATAAAAAAAAGTTCAAAAAAAAAAAGAAAGCTAATGCTGTCAGTGAAAGGCAGTCAATTGAGACACTGATCAAAAAATATTTACAAAGTGCCTACTATATGTCATGTACTTGATATATATATATATATATATATATATACATATATATATTCACACACACACACACATATATATATATAAAATAGAGAGAGAATATAGATAGATAGATAGATAGATAGATAGATAGATAGATAGATAGATGTTCAAAGAGGAAAATTATCTCTCTTCTTAGGCAGTTGAAATTTTATTAGAGGGGGGCAAAAAGACAATTACATATATAAATATATATAGCACAAATATCAATTGGATAAATAGGATATGCAAAGAAATTACACTCAAGTAAATTTTGGGGAAAAGGCAATGGCATTTTGGGGAAGAGATCAGAAAAGACTTCAAAGGAAAATAGGAACTCTATAAAATGGAGATTAAAAAAAAAAGAATACATTGCAGACGTATGGGACATCCAATACAACCATATAGAGATGAGAGATGCGAGGTCATCTATAAAGAACAGAGAGAACACAAGTGTGAATAGTTCAAAGTGCACAAATCCAGATCCCTACCATGGAGATATCCAGATCATGTACAAGACCCACTCCATTACAATACTCCATGAGAGGCAGGAGCCTCTTTAGGCCAGCTGCATAGCTCTAAGAGGCTGCCTCTTTAAAAATTGTCATTCCCTCTTTCTCTTCCTGAAAGTGTCAAGAGAGGGAGAAGTCCATTCCCAGTATGAGCTGACCCTGGGAGGGAAGAGCTTCATTCTCCCTCTGGTGGTACATTGCCTAGAGGGCTGGGCCTGGAGTGAGGAATATCTGAGTTAATACACAGCTTCAGATACTTGTTCATTCTGCGACATCACTTATCTCTGTTTACCTTCAATTATAAAATAGAGATAATAGGAGTACCTACCTCCCAGGGTTGTTGTGAGGATCCAATGAGATAATACTTATAAATTGTTTAGCATAGTACCTGAAACATAGTAAGTGCTATATAAATGCTAGTTATTATTTTTTTTTAATTATTATGATTATCTTATGGCCTGGAGAAATGGAGAAATGGCCTTGAGTTTGATTTTGCTTTCTCCATCTTTCTCAGTTCTAGACACACTTCATAAGACACCAAATGGACCCATGTGGATCCCCACATAGAGCTCATGCCATGGCAGCCAAATTCCAGGCCTTGTGGATGGCTTGCCAATCGAGCAGGAAGCCCTGTACCCAGGGTGCTTAGGATTCAAGCACAATTGGGACTCGCTGCTTGGCAGCAAGCACAAAGCAAGCTTTGTGAGACTGCACTATATAGGGACTGAGGCAAGCTATGAACCTAAACTCCTTTTCCTCCAAAGAATATGAGATGATACATGGAACAGGACAAGAATTATCCTGCCTCCCAGATAGTGAGCATGTTATATGTTTGTTCTTACTGCAACTTTGGAGTAAATATTCCTTTGTAAAAATGAATGCAATTGAATGAATATAATAGGTGAGGACTAGAGATAATGGTAGGGGGTCTAGACACCCCCAAAATCCTAAAATGTACAAGAGAACCCAGTGAAGGGCTAGACATAATAGAACTGACTTCTCAGCCCTAGGGATCAGAATTAGTCATTGATACATCAACATTAAGCTTCCTTCCTAGAATTCGATTGTATGCTGATTATCAATTGCATATTTGTCATTGAAAATCCTATCTTAATCTATAGACCGTTACAGGTCTCTGTGATCTAGGTTTTGCTTATGCTACATGTGATTATCAACGTTATAGACATGTTAAATGTGAGTTTGCAGGACATCCATAATGAAAGGTGCATTAGTTGTTTACAAGCATGAATCTGGAGCTCAGAGAGGGTGGAGATGAGAGGAATCCATTACTAGAAATCTGAGAAGAAGTTTGGGAATATTTTACCTAGCAAGATAGTTGAAGACATGAGAATCTATATGATTCTAAGAAAAGAAAAATGCCTCTTATATAGAGATTCACTTTATTTATAATTACAGTTAGCTAACAGGTCTGGACTACAATGGCATAAACCCTTGAATAAATCAAATATTTGCAAACTCTAGAATTAAATTCATTTCAAAGACTAAAAGTTACCAATCATTCACTAACCATGTCTTTATCAAAATCTATAATCTAATTTCTAATTTCAGAGACTGTCTTAGATCTTTCATGATGGAATTAAATCTTAGGAAATAAGAGAAAATACAAAAGCATACGTATTGCCTATGTATGCAAAAACTAGCTAAAATTAAGTATCTTAATGGCTAATATCAATCATTTTGTGATCAGTACAGGTTTGGCTTTTGTATTAAAGGTCCCTTGAAACTTTGAACATTTTTCACAGATAGATATAATCATTAATTCCTCCCTTCCTAAATTTACTGGCCAATTCTTCACTTGGATTATATGTCTACAGCTCAAATTCAGCAATTTAAGAGAATAAGAGTAATTTTCCTGCGTTCTTTTTTTGTGGAATTTTTTATTACTTCAAATAACATAAAGCAAGCAGGTTATGTTCTTCAAAATTAATTCCATGAGAAAAGTGATTTGTCAGAAGTATTATGGAAATGAGGCTCTATGTTCTGCACTGGTCTGGCTACTTTGAACAAGTCTTGTGCTTTTTTGGGTTATTGCTCTTTCTTCCACAGTTCTATCAGTTGGGTATACTCATCCCCAAGTAAAGTCACATTCTTAGAATGCTATTAATTATTTATGAGCTTTAGCTATTGCATTAGACCTTTTGTTGTAGAGAGAAAGTGAAAGTAAATCAGATATTCATGAAATAAAGAATTGACCCCTCTGAAGTAATATTGGATTTTCTAAACTTTTTTTTTTTTAATATTGTTTTCACCTGGGTGGAGACATTTAAAAAGACTAAAGGGCATTAACAATAAACTCTCAATGAAGTTGGTATAGAAA
This sequence comes from Myrmecobius fasciatus, assembly GCA_023553655.1. NCBI lineage: Eukaryota > Metazoa > Chordata > Mammalia > Dasyuromorphia > Myrmecobiidae > Myrmecobius > Myrmecobius fasciatus. Next base: position 50,282 of record JAJPUD010005814.1, read on the forward strand.
TCCATCCATCTGTCATTGTTGTGACCACAAATGTGATTCATGGAAGGAAACTTGATATTATGCTTTATGTGTAAAACTTGTTTGAGTTTTGTTGGTGACTTTAGTCTTTAAATCACATGCATTTCTAAATGAGGCATTACTTGAATTTATTTGGAAGGGAGTTTGGAGAGCCCAGGCAAGTCTCAGTCTATTCTCCACCATCTTTGCTCTGCACTTCACAAATGCATTTTGAAACAGTACTGACCACTCTTCAATAGATAAGTGGTCAAGGGATATGAACAGACAATTTTTTAGATGATGGAATTAAAACCATTTCTAGTCATATGAAAAGTTGCTCCAAATCCCTATTGATCAGAGAAATGCAAATTAAGACAACTCTGAGGTACCACTACACACCTGTCAGATTGGCTAAAATGACAGGAAAAGATTATGATGAATGTTGGAGGGGATGTGGGAAGGCTGGGACACTGATACATTGTTGGTGGAACCGTGAACGGATCCAACCATTCTAGAGAGCAGTTTGGAGCTACGCTCAAAAAGTTATCAAACTGTGCATACCCTTTGACCCAGCAGTGTTTCTACTGGGCCTATATCCCAAAGAAATCTTAGAGGAGGGAAAGGGACCCACATGTGCAAGAATGTTTGTGGCAGCCCTTTTTGTAGTGGCTAGAAACTGGAAACTGAAGGGATGCCCATCAATTGGAGAGTGGCTGAATAAATTATGGTATATGAATATTATAGAATATTATTGTTCTGTAAGAAACGACCAGCAGGATGATTTCAGAGAGGCCTGGAGAGACTTGCATTAACGGATTCTGAATGAAATGAGCAGAACCAGGAGATCATTATACACGGCAACAAGACTATATGATGATCAATTCTGATGGACATGATTCTCTTCAACAATGAAATGTCTCAAACCAGTTCCAATTGTTCAGTAAAGAAAGCCATATACACCCAGAGAGAGCGATGTGAAATGTGGACCACAACATAACATTTCCATGATCTCTATCGATGTTTGCTTGCATTGGGTTTCCTTTCTCAGATATTTTTTGTTCATGTATGTACGATTGTTCTTGCACAGCAAGATAAATATGGAAATATGTATACATATTTTCGACTTGTCAAGTATTTTAATATAACTAACATGTAGTGGACTTCCTGCCATCTAGGGGAGGGGAGGGGACTAGGGGGAAAATTTGTAATGGAAAGCTTTGTAAAGATCAATGTTGAGGAACTACCCATGCATATGTTATACAAATAAAAAGCTTTAAAAAAAAAAGAAACTACTGAATGCATAGGGCTTTTTTAGTCATATTTTCTCTATTAATGAATTCTAAGAGGATATTTTCAGTGAGAATTACATATATGTGTGTAATTTGACATTTAAAAAGTGATTTCATACTCAAAAATTTGGGAACCACAGGTCTGAAGAAAACATTGATCTAAGTAATAAATAAATTGATGAATTCTCTGATGTTTTACCTTAAACCCAACCAGATATTATTAATAATAGATGAAAATAATGCTACAAGAGCAAAATGAAGACAAACACACTTTTAATGCCTCAAAACAAAATGTAGAGCATCAGAACCCACAAAAGGATGGGATGAGAATAGAGCACAGTCTAGTGCATGCGGATCGAGTATATGCAATGTCACAGGAAACCAATATCAGGTCTTGGGAGAAAATGAATCAGTGACTGCAGTGACTGCTTCCATATTCTGAGACCACATATGGTAAGGAGGCCAGATAATTACAGGGCATTTTGCAGGCATTAGGTACAGGACTCTGCATTACACATAGTCAGATCCAGGTTGCAGTTTTGGGTCACAGTCCCAGGGTGAAGGAAGATCACTAGCACATGAAGACTTTTGGTCACATGGAAGTGGAGAACCAAGTCACAGGTAAAAGGCAGAAATGAGGGCTTGTGGTACTTCCAGGAGGCCTCTTCTTAGATCATACCACCTCTGAAGAAATAAAAACTCGTCAGTCCCCAGAGCTAGTTCTGAAAAACAGGTGTACAAAAACAAAGAAATAAACAAAACAAAAACAAGCTTATGACAGTGCCCCTTCTACCATGGAAGCAGTCTGACTTTAATATAAAAAATTAAAAATCAAGAAATAGGCCGGGGGAAAAAGGAGCAAATGACAACAACAAAAAACCCTTGACCATAGGAAATTACTATAGTGACAGAGAAAGTGAAAAAAAAAAAAAAAAAAAAAAAGAACTCAGAGGTAAACAACAAAGTCCCAGTTGCTATATTTAAAGCCTCGGCCAAGAACATGAATTGGTTTCAACCCCAAAAAGAATTCCTGGAAGAACTCAAAAAAGATTTAAAAAATCAAATAAGAGAGGTAGTAGTATTCATAGGAATATTATAATCAAATTCCAGAGCTCCCAAGATGAAGGAGAAAATATTGCAAGCTGCCAGAAAGAATTCAAATATGGAGCCACAGTCAGGATAACAGAAGATTTAACAGCTTATATATTAAAGGATCATTGGTCTTGGAATATGATATTCCAGAGGACAAAAGAGTTAGGATTACAACCAAGAATCACTTACTAAACTAAATTGAGTACTATCTTTATGGGGGGAGAGGGGAAGGATATTGAATTAAAGAAGACTTTGAAATTTTTTTGGGGGGGCATTGGGGTTAAGTGATTTGTCCAGGGTCACTTAGTAAGCTTCCAAGGCCAATTTTCTGATATTACTGATAAAAAGACCAGAACTAAATTGTAATTTTGACTTTTAAATACAGGACTCAAGAGAAGCATAAAAACTAAACAAGAAATAGAAATTACAAGTGATTCACTAAGGTTAAACTACATATATTACTACACATGAAAAAGATACTATTAACTCCCACATTTTCATGTTAGGAGTATACATAGAGAGAAAACATGGGAGTAAGTTGATTGTGATTGGTTGATATCTAAAAAATAAAATTAAGTAGTGAGAAAGATGAATACACCGGGAGAAGGGGTAAGAGGTAGAAATGAATAAATCATCTCTTTTGTAAGAGGGACAAAAGGGCTTTTAAAGTGGAGGAGAAAAGAGGGGAAATGATCATATGAAGAAATGTTCTGAATCTCTGTTTATTAGAGAAATACATGAGCTATGACCCACATCTAGCAGATTGCCTAATATAACAAAAAGAAAGAAAGAAAAGAAAAGAACAGAGTGAATGTGGTGACACTGAGTCATTAATATGTTTTTTGTTGGAGTTATGAATTACTTCTAACATTCTGTAGAGCAATTTGGAATTACATTAAAAGGCTATAAAACCCTGCATACTCTTTGATATAGGAACACTACTACTATGTTTGTATCCCCAAAAAATATATTGGAAATTGAGGGAATGTCAATCAATTGGGAAGTGTCTGAGCAAGGTATGGTATGTGAGGAAGGGGGAGATGGAGGAAAGGAATTTGAACTCAAAGTTTTAAGAAACAAATGTTAAAATTATTTTTACACATAATCAGCAAAATAAAATATTTTTATAAATTTATAAATAATATAATAAATATATATAGATATATATTTAAATTTTATCTTATTTTGACTTTAAAAATAAAATGAATCTGCATTTTAAGAATTTGGAGCAGTTATGTGGCATAGTGGTTGAGTGCCAGATTTGAAGTCAGAAAGATTTATTTTTCTAAGTTCAAATTTGTCCTCAGATATTTACTAGTTGCTTCACTCTAATAAGTCAATTAACTCTTGTTTGCCTCAGTTTCCTCATCTATAAAAAGAGCTGGAGAAGGAAATGGCAAGCTGCTTCAGTATCTTTACCAAGAAAATCTCAAATAAGATCACAGAGTCAGGTACAGCTGAAATGACTGAACAATAACAAATTAAAAATCATAAGAAATATCCACATCCTCCAATATGGAATTCTGATCTCAATGGTGTGAGTATTCACTCCAAAGAAGGAAATCACATCCTAGCCACATTGATTTATCCAATGAGATTCTGAATCACACAAAAATTCATTGAACTTCTACACAACTTTGGATAACCCAGGAAACATCCACAATCATTCAAAAAACGAATGCATATACCTGAGAGGTAATAAAGCATAATGGATAGAGAGATGGCCACAAACAGAAAGACATGAGTTCAAGGCCCATCTTGGAGATAGGCCGGTTATATAACCCAGGGCAAGTGATTGGATTTTTCAGCAATATATTCTGTAAGACTATAGATTTCAGGGAGTTGCTAGACAGAGCTTTGGGGCTGCAGTCAGGAAGATCTGAGTTCAAATCCACCTTCAGACACTTATAAGTTGTGTGACTCTGGGCAAGAAACTTAACAGCTGTTTGCATTAATCAACTGAAGAAGGAAATGGCAAACTACTTCTGCATTTTGGGCAAGAAAACCTCATGGACATTCACAAAGAATTGGACATCACTGAATGACCAAAGAAGCACAACAGTAGATTGTAGAACAAGTGCAGATCTTTGTTGGCTGAGAATTTCCTTCCTCCAACTCTATGCCAATGAAATAAAAACCAGTAAAATAGATTCTTCTTCATTTGCTGGTGTGCCTTTGTCATTCTCCATTGTAGGTAAATAAAGATAAAAATAGCAATGTCTAGTACTCATATGAATTCTTGGCTCCTTTGCCAACATTTTGAAGAATTGGAATATATAAAGTATAAATAGGTGTGCTAGCACAACTTTGGGCGCATTACTATTGATCAGACCTGTCCCAATCTATGTACATCTATTCTTTGAGGTCCATTTGGTGTCTTTGGCCCATGTTAGAGAACCACTGGCTTATCGAAGACCTCTTTTGCTTATGATAATAACATTTAATGTACTTCCCTCTACAAAAAGCAGCAACATGTCATAGTCGCTAGAGAGATAGTCTTAGAGCCTACAAGATAATGGGTTCAAAGCTGACCTCAACAAATCATGGCTGTATGACTTTGGATAAGCCATTTAGACTCTTCATGCTATAAGCAGCTGAAATACTGTTAATTGAAAGAGGTGCTATACTGCATTGACTGAGGGAGATCCCTCACATGGGAGTTCCTTACACAATGAAATCTCAAATCCAGTCTCTGACCTATCCTCCAATTAAGCCATTCTAATTCCTTCATTTTAATGTAGGAACTTGTGAGCATAAACTGATTTTCCTCTTTCTTCCCATCTCTAGCTTTTGGCACAGTGTTATACATAGTAAGCACTTAACACATTCTCATTGAGATAGCTAGATCATTGGTGGATAGAGTGCTGGATTTGAATTCAGAAATATCTGAGTTCAAATTCTGCTTCTAACACTTGCTATCTATGAGATTTTGTTTCCTCATCTGCAAAATGGGGATAATAACAGCATCTCCAGCAAAGGGTTGCTGTGAAGTTCAGAGGAGATAATACGAGTGCTTTTCAGACTTTTAAGTGCTATACCTGTTATTATTTTTAATTAATTGATTTCTAAGCTATGTCTACATTCTAAGACACATTCTCAAACATGTTTGAGTAAAGAGCAAGGCTTGAGGTAAAATCCTGACAAATGGCTAACATACTAATCACAGAGCTAAGAAGAAGTATCTGGTTACTTAGGCAACATCTTAATTTATTTTTGCCTTGCAAAAGGACTTAAGCCTTAGATGTATTACATCTAAGGTATACAATATTGTCAGTGTTGCTTCCAGATCATGGATGGTAGTCACATGAGAAATGAAGGATAGTTCACCTCTCCCTGTGGGCCTTCATTTTCCCAGGATAGTATCAGTACTTATTTGGATTTAATCAATGAAAAAAACAAAACAAAACAAAAAGTGTCTATTGTATGTTATGCCAATTATGCCTGGTATTGAATTATCCTTCTAGGTAGGATTCAGCAGAGAGGCAGAGGGAAAAAAAAAAACACAAAACACATTATTTTCCTTCTTAAAGAAGGTTTTAATATGGTTCTACTATGTAAGTAGAAACACATCTTCCTGGAAGGCAGGGTCAAATTATGTGACTGAGTCCTTTCTCAGGAAGAAAAGTTATATTTCCTTTTCTTTCCAAGGCATAGGGTTAAATTCTTCATTACTTTAAAGTCCTAATTGTGTGATTTAAGCATATATGCTGAAGAAGATTGTGATATTCTGTGCAAACTTCCAAGAAATGTAAGATTAACCCCCATCCTACTTGTACTGTATGTCACATGGTCACATTAAAAGATTTTATTGTTTTTCAGCTAAAGATTTTTGAGGCCTCCAACACTAAACTTGAATTATTCATGAGAAATCATTATTTATTCATTAGTTCCAAAGCAATCTGGCTTTCTTCAAGTACCTGCACTCTGTTGTTTCTCATAGGGAGACGTGTTAGGACACTAGCTTTATATGAGATGTGCTAAACCAAAGAGCGGCTTCTAACCACTTAACTTAGCACTGCCACTTAAAAATAGGACAAACTACAGGGGGATATATAGGGAATCAAAGCTATGGGAATCCAATAGGAAATAGAGCCAAAGCTTTATTTCCTGATGGATTAATAGCTCACTTGTTAGAACCTCTCTTCTAGTGTTTATATACTACCTGATACCTGAAACCTAGAAAAACAGATTCATACATCAGCAAGGACTAGGTACATCTCTTAAGGTTTCTTCCAGCTTTGTGCTTTTTTATGGGTCCAGGCTTTTGTAAGTCCTATCTCTACAAAGAATGGGTTGTATTAGATAATTTCTAAGGTGCCTTCTACCCTATCATACTATTCCTCTGTGTTCTCCTAACTCTGTAAATGAAATGGACAATGTAGAATATACCTGGATGTTATTAAATATTAATATTATTTTAATTAATTAATATTAAATATTTGTGGCTTGAGAGTCATACAAGAACACTAGGGATATCTATTTAATGGAGGGTGAAAGATAATGTTTCGAAGCATTAACCAGAAAATGAACCAAAAGAAAGAGTGGGCAATGGAGAAAAGCAGAATGAAGATTAAAAAAAAAAAAAAAAAAAAAAAGAAGTAGAAGAAGAAGAAGAAGGGGAAAATGTTTCTGGAGATGTTTAAAACTAAAATAACTCTATGTATGAGAAAAATGACTGCTAAGAACTGAAGGGATGTAGTGTAGTGTGGTAAATAAAGAGCCAAGCAAGAATAAAAAATAAAAAGAATCAAGCAAGGAAAAAATAAGGTGAATTTGGTTCAAACAAGTTCTCAGAGGGCAAAGGGCTATCTTTGGCCTCTTTATATTTCCAGCATATAGCACAGTATCTAGCATTATATATATTCTCTAAGACTATCAAGCCAAGAGAATATATTTACATACAGTGGTAAAGGGAGTTCCCAGAAATTCCCAACAACAATGAAATCCCATATCCAGGCTCAATTTTAAGCTCTGTCAGTACATGTAGGTCTAACCAAATGAGGATAGAAAGGATCTGAAATATTTGATGTCAGGTATCTGTAATTTGATCACAGTTATGGGATTACCTTTGAAAAAACAAATCCCACCCAACCCTAAACTTTGCAAACAGATATTTGACATCTTCTTGCGAGTTGGAGAGACTAAGTGACTAGTCCAAGAGTTGGTAAATGTCAATGGTCTGACACTCTATAAGACTATGTTGGATCCATTACAAAATTACTTACAATTGGTTAATACTTCTCCTGCTTATACTATATTTAGAGTATTGTATTTAGAGTATTATATTTAAGATAGCATTAAGAGAGACATTAACATTAGTAGACATTAACAAAGTAGAATATGTTCAGAGAAGAACGACCAGGATTGTGAGGATTCAGAAGAGAAAAAAGGAGGAAGAGAAAAAGGAGGAAAAGGAACAAATGAACAAATGAAGCAATGAAGGAAGAGAGTGAAAGGAATGAAAAAAAGGAAGGAAGGGAAGAAGAAAAAAAGAAAAAGGGAAAGGAGGAGAAAAACATCAATTGTCTAGAAAAAGAAGAAATGATAGGATTTAGGAGAATGGTTCTTGTCTTTAATTATTTTGATGACTTTCATTTAGAAGGTCTTCATTTATTCTGTGTTGTTCAAGTGACCAAAGGCAGGATGAATGAGTATTACAATTATAAGGACACCAGTTTAAATTGAATTATAGCAATTCATAACAACAAAGGAATGGAACTGAATAAATGTTTGTGGAATTGGATTGTTGAAGCCCTCAAAGAAGAACTTAAGATTCAGAACACCTGGCTGTAAAATGCCACTTTTTACAATTACTTCTTGTGTGACCTTAATTAAATCACATTTTTACTTTGCCTTTGAGAAAATAAAAGCATTGCATAGAACTTGAGGGGCCTTCCATTCTAAATGTATGAACCAAAGTACTTCTTATGGATCATCTTGCTCATGAGAGTTACCAGCTCTTTTCCTCATTCTAGACTCTAGTTCAGTCTAAGGGTAGTATTTCACTTTCTTTGTGCTTCTGTTTGAAAACTCCCAAAAGTTTTCCTCAGCTTTGACTTTTTTGTAACTGACCATAACAGTCATTTGCTATATCTCCAATCATTCTAACTTTGGAAAATATTTTTCATTGACCAATATTCTCTATTCTGATGAGTTTGCATCAAACTCCCTAGGCAATCTGTACTGGCTGATGCTAGCGTTATTGATAGTTTGTTTCTCAACCATTTTTCCCTACATTGGCATTAAGACCCTTCAGCTCTTGAGGACATATGATTCCAAAACCACATTGACTAAGGTATCTTCACTGCCAGATCTGAGCCCAGCATCAAAGAGGTGTTCCTAACATACCTTCCTTCTGCTCTCATACTGAGATTTACTGAGCAATTAGATAGGGCAGTGGAAAGAGTGCTGAACTTTAAAAATCCAAGTTCAGACACTTACTAGCTATGTAACCCTACCCAAGTCATTTAATCTCTTTCTAGTTTAATTTCCTTATCAATAACATGGGAATAACAGTATCTCTCTTTCAGTGTGGTTGTGAGAATCAAAATAAGATAAAAATCAAGACATTAAATGACCTTCTTTATGCTATGGTATTGCCCATGGTTGAAAGTAAAAAAAAGTAAACTCTAGGATCAAATAAATCTTTATAGATGATTAAATGTTTGAATCTGTCAGACAGTTGAAACTATAATTTATAAGCAATATTATCATCTTTTCTATCCTCAACTATAACTAGGGACAAAATTGAAATTAAATCTTGTCTAGATAATTTTTGTAACTTTATCTCCCCACGGAAGGGAATATTCATTTTATTGTATACCTGAATAGTTTAGTTGATTTCTTTTACACACACATGTATATAACAGCAATAAAAAAATCCCTAACTTGGAGTCACAGGTTCAAGCTCAGGTGCCTGTTTTGTTTGTTTTACATGTTTTGTCTTGATGAGAAACCCTTGCTCACTAAGACCTGTTTTTCAGTCCCCCTCCTTTTACTCCACTCTCCTTTTACTGTTGGCTCTGAGGAGGCCCATGAGGTATGTGTGCTAAGGGAATAGTTTTCATTTCCTTAAAATGTAAAAATAAAAAACAATACACACTAGAGATCTTAGTAGACGATAGCATTGGTCAAAACATGAGCTCATAGTTTCACCAAAAAGCAAACAATGCATCTAATGACTGATTTAAATTCTGTTTTTACAGAAAGGATAGTGTTTGAGACTTGGATCATATTTCTCACTAAACTGACTTACGCCACCCCAGGAGCAATCTTAGGGGAAGAATTTAGTCTCATTACCGACCACTTATGTCAGGGTGGAAATTATTATGAAAAATATGAACCTATTTCCAAAGTTCACCATTAGGCTTGAAATGTAACAGGAAGAAAACATTAGTGATTTGAAGCTCAACTTACCAACTGTTCTCTTTGGTGGGAATGAGTATAGAGACCCAAAGCATTTGTTACTCTTACAGCAAATAACTGAGGTACTGGCTTCTTGACCCCACTTGGGTACTGGTGGATGAGGGAAAGAAAAATTTCAAGTCACATTCACAAAATGTGTTTTTTGCTCCTTTTCCTTTGTGGATACTAGCCCTCGGGCTTCAAGAGCATAAGGTATCCTGGTTTCTTCTTTTCTCAGCATGAGAGTCAGAAAGGCTTTCAACAATCTCCTGTCCTTAATAGCTTTCTTTTACCCACATTTTTTTTTGTCCAAGCCCCAAAGCAGTCATTAAAAGCCACCATCATCTATCCAAGTACAGAAGCAACAGAGGAAAGCTGAGGAGAATTGTCAGCTGCTGGCACAATGCCAGAGAGCTCACACCTGGTTCTCTATATGTACTTATAATGAATTAGCACCTGTCCCAAGGTCATTTAAGATTTAGAGAATTTCTTATGACACAGCATAAGGATTGGCACATTTATGTTGTATGTGCATCATGTACATATTAATATGAGGGAATTCATGAGTATATATTTTGTTCATTGACTGATTATGCATGCATCTGGGCAATTAATTTTATATGTATACATCATAGAATCATATACCATTCTAGGACTGAAAGGGATTTCAGCAATCATCTTAGACAACCCAGATACAAAAGGACCTCCAACTATAATATTTATACATATAGATAAATTGGCAAAAAATTGAACAGCTCCAACACCACCTCCTACATGAGCTTTTTTCTGAGCCTTTAATCTGCTAATACTTCCCTCTTAAATTACTTAAATTACTATTCATGTATTTCAAAATGTACTTATTTTGTCTATGTGCATACATGTTCATATTATCTATATTTCCTTATATAGAATGTAAGCTTCTTGAAATCAGAAATTTTTTCACTTTTTACTTCATATCTCCATGCTTAGGAGTGTCTTTCATATAGTAAATTTTTAAAATGCATGTTGATTGATTGGTATTATAAACATAACATATAGATATGGATATATAAATAAATAAATGTTCACTTATGAGCACATATTCACCTTTCTGTGTTATATATACATGCATAAGTACACATGAATGATGTGAATATACATGTTAAATTGGGAGGGTTTCATAAGTATACTTTGATACAGTTATACATACATACACATTATCCACATTCATCTTGTCTTCTGTGATCACGTCATTATTATATTCCTTCTTATTCTGGTGTTGAAATTAACAAGATTCATACAAGATGACTAAATTCCTTCAAATAATCATTCTTAATGGAATAAGAAGACAATTTTGCTTCCCACACATAAGGAATTGGTCAAGTTGTTCCAAAACAATGTCCCTTAAATTACCAATTTTTGTATTATTTTCTATCACCCCCAAATTCTAGTGGTTTGACAAACTATACATAGAAGTCATTTACCAAAGAGACTATTATTTTAACTATCAAGCTTGATCAAGAACTCAAGCAAAATCCTTGATTCATAATCTTAAATAATTTCTAAAACACCTAATTGCTTTCCATGCAGATATAAGAGATATCTCAGCTAGAAAACTGTAAAATCAGGAAGGAATAAATTCTTGAATTGCAAATACTTGGCAAATATAATCTGGAATCAAAAGAAACTATAGTCACTCCTTGTTCATTTCATTCATTAAGGGCCACTATCTTGAGATAAATATAGAAAATTTTAGGTGATCTGACATAATGAAGAGATCTGAATCCCTAAACCAGGATTAGCAAACTCAGATTGATTCCAATTAAGAACTCCAACATCTTCCATTCCATACCAGTCTAGCACCAAAATGACTTCTCTGGTATTGCAACAATGGACCATCATGCAGCTGGGATCTCATATACTAGCATTCATTAAAATGTCATCACTATATATAGGTTAATGCTAAATAAAATGAGAATTCCCCAAGAGGCAAGTCCCCTTCATCTTTATGCCAAAAGTAGAACTAAGTGTTACCTTTTAGAATGTCATCAATAATATTAATGGCAGTATAGAGTACAACAGAGAGTTTGATTCTTTTCTGATTTTCTAATTCTCTAGCATGAAAATGTTCCCAAAGGGCTACTCTATGAAAATCATAATGTTCAATTTAGTTTTATCCCAATCTATAGACACTTCCTGACTCTTCAAAATCCCACATTTCCATCATCCCTGCATGATGCCAGATATAAAACTCAAATGGAGTAACCTAGTCTATGAATTCTTGAGTCAATGGAAATTTTTCAGTTTTAGAAAGAACTGGTAATCTTTGTCAGTGTTCTTTTTTTTAAATAGCATTTATGTGTCTGCATCAATAATCCACTATGAAATGTGATTGAGTAAAATGTTATAAGGAAGGAAGGGAAGCCAAGGATATGAACACAAAACCAGGCACATAGTGATTTTTACAAATGATTTTTCCATAGGAAATCTGGCTAAAAAATAAATCTTTCCAATATATTTGTCTGACAGTCTAAAAGCAAAGTTACAGCTAATTGCCTAAACTCTATTGCCCTTTATAAAGAATTCCTTTTTTTCCTTTCACAATTGTCAAAAAATGAAATGAACTCAGAGTCTCCATATACTGATGCTAATATCTAATAAGACAAAGAAATGTCTGGAGTTACTCTTAATATTGAATTTTTAACATTTGCAATTCTCAAGTAGTACAAAAGGCCTTAGATTTGTGAGTTTATTTAATTTTTATAGAGAAATCAGATGAGATATAGCAAGCATCTAAACTTAGTATTTTGTTGGTTTTTCTGTCTTATATTGCATATTAAGTGTCCAGAAGAAATAGCATTTGACCTGGAGGAAGAACAAATGACTTCCCTGCCCCTTGAAGCTATTTCTTTTTCCTCACTTCAACAACTCTTGACCCTTGTTTAGTCAGTTCATCATCTGCTTTAGTCTTTTGTTTTTGGAGGGGAGCAGGAAGGAGAGTTAGAGGTAATAGAAAAGGTGGAAGGTAGGAAATAGAAGTTCTTGGGGAAGGAAATAGAAGAAAGAAGTGGTAAAAGTAATGAAATGTAGAATGGACATACTGAAAATGTTCCAGATTTATGGCTACCAAAAAGCAAAAGCAAAATGTAACTTGCTAATTAATTCCATAGGCAGAAAATATGGCATAGTGGATAGAAGCCTGGTTTCCCAGTCAGGAAGTCCTGGGTTCAAGCTATAACTAACACAGACCAGATTTGTGACTTTGGGCAAATAACTCAGAATAAGGAGTCTGAGAGGATCCCTCCCTGATCCCCAGGCAACTAAGAATATAAAATTCGGACAATAGCAACCTGACTAGATAGAGTTTCCTCATTTACAAGAAATTAAAACCATTGACATTTTATATGTTCTCCCTTTCCCTGTCTTCCCCAAAATCATTTTTTTGTATCTTCTAGTGCAAGGTTCTTTTTTAGACCTTAGAAGGACTTCAGTTCATTGAAAACAAGGATTAATTTCTCCTTTTATTTTGCTTTTGGGTTTTGTTGTTTGTTCGTTTTGTTTTGTTTTCTGTCTTTTTATCTGTATTCCTACCACTTAACACAGTGCCTAATAAGATGTATGCATTTAAGAAATACTTGTTGACTTGATTTAAAAAAGAAATTTTCTTTTTTTCCCAGTAGCTTATAGTAGGGAATGTACTTATACATAATTGTAATGCATTGTCTAATTGCAAGTACAAACAAACAAACAAACAACAACAAAACCAAGAGGGAGTGATTACTTCTACTAGGGGTATTAGGGAAGGCTTGGTTGAAAATGTACCATGATCTGGGCTTGAAAGGTTAAACAATTTATTCTATTAAGGAAAAACAAACAAACAAACAAACAAACAACAACAACAACAACAACAAAAAAACAGTAGGAAGAAAGAGAAAGAGAAAAGGAATACAAAACAAAATGAAACAAAACAAAAGAGAACATTGTCATATGCCCAGAACAACACCAGGGAGCATTCAAAATATGTAACAAAATATATTACAGTTCAAGAAAGTCTCCTCTCTCTCTCTCTCTCTCTCTCTCTCTCTCTCTCTCTCTCTCTCTCTCTCTTTCTTTCTCTTCATACATATATAACATATATATATTTTATATATATAATACATATTAGTAGAAGAAATTATATTCATGAATGTTCACCTTTTCTTCCTTGTAAATTGTTCTTTGTCCTTTGTTGCTCACCTTTTTTACTTTATTCTTTTTCCCATTTCATCCTCCCATCACCCCCCAAGTAGGTTATAGTTAAAAAAGGATATATTTATGTATGCATATAGAGATATGTACATATACACACACCCAACACATACATACACGTATTGAATTTTAGCTATAATGTTCCTATGTGTTTTCCATATAGGATTGATCTCATTGAGGTGATTGTAATGGATTTTTTTTTTTTAAATTTGTACTTTCCCATCATGTTCTATCACTTCAGGACAATTTTCTTGGATTATTTCTTGCTTTATTGTGTCAAGGTCTTTTTTTTTCTTCAGTCATAACTTTTAGGCAGTCCAATTATTTTTATATTTTCTCTCTCTCTTTCTCTTTTTATTTATTTATTTATTTTTGGCTGAGGCAATTGGGGTTAAGTGACTTGCCCAGGGTCACACAGCTAGGAAGTGTCTGAGTGTCTGAGATCAAATTTCAAATTTGAACTCAGGTCCTCCTGACTTCAAGGCTGGTGCTCTATCCACTGTGCCACCCATCTGCCCCTGTTTTCTCTTCTTGATCCGTTCCCCAGATCTGTCATTCTGTCATTTTTTTTTTAATGTTTCACATTCTGTTCTATTTTTTTTCATTCTTTTTAATCAGTTTTGTTATTTCTTGGTCTCTCATAGTTTTGCTGACTTTCTCTTGTCCAATACTAATTTTCAAAGACTTATTTTCATCTTTGAGACTCTGTATTTCCTTTTCTAGTTGGTTAACTTCTTTTTCCCCATAATCTTGTCTTTCTTGGATGGCTTTTATTTATTTCGTTTTATTTTTAGTTTTTCCTCAATGTCTCTCATTTGATTTTTAAATTATTTTTTAATTTCTTCTGTTAATTCTCTCTGGACAGGGAGCCATTTCACATTACTCTTTGGGGTAAAAGCTTTCTTTCTTTCTTTCTTTCTTTCTTTCTTTCTTTCTTTCTTTCTT